>BMAT01002343.1:104499-116569 GCA_019649035.1 Elysia marginata | reverse complement strand
GTAGTAGTAGTAGTGGTAGTAGTGGCATAGTAGTAGTGGTGGTGTTATTGTAGTAGTTATAGCAGTAGTAGTTGTAGTTGTTTACACCATGTTTAGGGACAAAAGACGTTTTCTATGTCATGTACCATTACTCAAGGTTGACATTTCCAAAACCCACGACGATTGTTACAGTGCACATTGTTCTAAGAGCGCTTCACCATCTTGGCCAAGATCACCAAACTTAGAAGACCATGTCGTCTAGATAAACAAACAAACAAACAAACGGGGCGTAAGGTTGCTTCTTTGCTTTAAGTTTAACTAATTAGTTTACAGAGCATTCACAACAAAGTAGAATTTAAAACGCATTTTTGGCGAATAGGCCAGCCCAATAAAATTACGAATACAATGTTAAGGCCGACCATACATTCAAAGCTAGTTCGCGATTAACTTGGGTACGTGCAGACAAGTAAGATAAATATTGTTGGTGGTTTTCTTCTTAGGTTTTACAACTGCTTGGAGTTTCTTTTATTACTTAAAACTATTTTAAGACCTTTGTTTACCGGTACTTTAATATACAAAATGAATACTGTATTTAAAGTTGCTGCCGTTGTGAAAAAAATGAAATGAAGTTTTAACTCACTCCCTCTGTCTATCTGTTTGTTTCTCTCTCTCTCTCTCTCTCTCTCTCTCTCTCTCTCTGTATCTCTTTCTATCTCTTTTTTCTCTTTCTCCCTCACTTCTCATTCTCTCACCTTCAAGATATGTGGGATTTACTCATAATAAGTAAGATTGAATCAAATAGTAATCTTCAATAACCGCTTGATTTAAAACGATGAAAGAAACTTGCAAATAAATTGGGGCACTACCATTCGATTACCTACTGTTAGTTATTTAATCCTTGGGGGGCAGTGATGAATAATCAGAATAATTCTATTGATGTCTCTTATATTAAATGAAATACTGATCAGTCAATGCATCATAAAACAAAATATAATCCCTTTAAAACAAAGATTATTCATTGACCTATGATTCAATGTTCAAACAAATATAATTAATACCTGTTTTTCTTTGTGCAATAAACACCTTCTACAATGGTACTATTTTTCAAACGAACTACGTGTAATGTGCAATTACATCGGTTATCAAATGCTATTTTTTGTATACCTGAAGTTTTTTTTTTTTATATATTTCATGATTTTTAGAGCTAGATGCCTTTCGATCGGTTATCAAATGCCTTTGTGTGTCGTGCGAGATGTTCCAAAGGAACATGCCTTCACCTATGACGTCTGTTGTTAGTGTTACAAATTAAGTTTCCATCAATAATCAGATAAACCCTAAAACACAGCATACTGGTAGCTTCGTTTCTTGCTGTTGTGTAACGTGCATGGCACCATGATATAACCTATAGACCTACATTATTTACTTTCAACGGTCACTCCTTTCGAGGTCATGACATACGTGACTTTTAATCGAGGTTTATGACATAGTTTTTATGACGTAGATTGAATTCGGTCATCCTATTATGATTCAAATCTTTACTCTTAATAATCCATTTCCCTGGGTATTAAGATCAGGGTTTATCATGCATGATCTAAGCTTTCTCAATTGTAACTACAGTATTAATATGTTTGAGCACTTTTTGGAGGACGCGGGAGGGGGGGTATTGGGAATAGGGCCCTTTTCATGGTTAGATAGGAGGCCCCTGGATGGAGATGACTTGAACGTTTTCTTAGTTTTGTCGACTCGAATTTGGAAAGAGTTAAGACATAGGGGCAGTGAAAGTGATTTCGAGCAGGCTATTCCATGTCTCAAGTATCCAAAGACCAAAGTAGTTTTTTTTTCTTATATTTGGGTGGCAATTTTGGTGCAAGTATGTAGCTATGACCTCTGGTTTTAGTTTCCTTGTTGAATATAAGGTAGTCTTCAACGTTAACGCTATAGAAATCGCATTTTTTTTTATCTGCCGATCTTGACCATGTCCTGATATTCGTTCTGCCGACAAAGTTACTTTTAAAAATAAGAAATCGTGAAAAAACACAGGTTCAATGTAAACTAAAGATACGGTTTTGTGTTTGTTTTTTTTACAGTTTTCATGTTTAAAAAAAACTTGGGGTTGCTGTTGTTGTGCTTAACGCTGCTGAACCTTTAAAGTGAGTTTGTATGTACTGAATGCATCATAAACAATTAAAGATACACATAACTTCAAATTAACTACTATCGTACATAGAGCTCTATACGCCGCCCAATCCTTTCAGTACTTGCACCTTAAGCTTTTCGGCAGTATTACTAATATTATCGATATTAGCTTATCATAAAGCTATATACTCTTTAAAGTTTTGTGTTTAAAAAAATTGCAGATTCTGACCTTCCCATAAGCGATTGAAAATTATATTGATTGATTGAAGGGTATTTTTACAAGCCCAATTCTACTTCAAAGGTGCTCTCAGGGCTTGGGTCCCAATGACAATTTACGGGCTGCCACCCAGAGACTAGCGGGGATACCATGACTTAGCCTCAGCCGGTCACATTATACTGACACCGACCCAACCAGTAGGGGCCCGGACTGTGTTGAAAATTATAACTCATAATGATGTATATTGATTTTTTAGATTTATCTTTTTAGGTTTTGCTTAAAGTTATACAGACATGAAAACCCTTATTTCTCAAGTTAACTGGTAACTCATACCAATGGTAAAAAAAAGCCTTCGGGAATCAGAGCAGTGATTAATGGTGTGAAATTATTAAAGGGCTCACTGCGTACGTCAACCTCACTAAAGGTGCACTTTTTATGAGTGTTGCATAACAATAACAAAGGCGATAACAAATGAGATATCATTTCTATTCAGCACCTGTGTAGCCCTAAACATACATAGTAATGCATGTGTATACAGCAGATAAATAATAATGTCCCGTATTAAGGAGTGTGTTGCAATAGAAATTGCACACTCATGTAGGCTTACGATCAGCTAAAATAATGCCATTTCCGCGCATGTGTTTTTTTTTCTGGATATACATACGCTCAGTTAGCTGACAGGCTACGCGGCATCGTGGTCTTGGTGACTCACTCGGCTAAGGGCCCACGAAGCCCGAGGTTCGAACCCCGGTTAGATAGAATGACACACAGTCCTTGGAAAAGACTTTCTTTATGTGCTTTACGCCTTGCCTCACTATGGCGTTAAATAAGTAACCGGCTACAGACCTCCAGATCTCGAGTTCGACGCGCTAAGCACTCTATCACACTGCCACAAACATAAACTGGAATGTGCATATCTGCTGGTGAATGATGTATCTCTATCATTAACGTGAGACATAACATCGATTTCCAGAAAAGCAGTTAGTTTTCAAAAGCAAAATATAGGAGAAAAAAATGTGATAAAAATGATTAAACATGGGGTCCCACCTAGGCCTCCGTACTCAAAGGGTCCCACAAAACGAGTTAGGTTGGGCTGATCATTTACAGTGGGATCCTGATAAAGTCAACATCTCAAGACCAACAAAATGTGTTGACAATAAGCAAGAGTTGGCTTTGACCATTACAAAAAGGTATAAAGAAATACAAAATGGAATTGCGAAACGGAGTTGGCTTTAAGCAAGAGTTTCCCTTAGAGGTGTTGACTTTAAGTGGATTCAACTGTTTTTCTACCACTTGAATAAAATTTCGCTAATACTTTTCCTACCAGTAGCCTATATTATGACGTATTTCAACAAACTCAACCAGAGAATCACTATGTTTCCACACACACACACACACACACCCACAAAAGAAACAATTTTCATCAAAAGACTAGGTCTATTGTTTTGGTGTTTTCTTTATAAAATTTTCTTGAAGAAAACTGGCTTCGCTGAACCCCCATGCATTCCAAATGCAATAACTAGAGACATCAAAGGTACCGGTATCAAAATAATTGTTTACGTCATCGTTAAGGGCTTTTCCTGTCGAGCTTTCCTTTACTGCATTATCTCAAAGTCACACAACTAGACTAATTAACCGGAATGTCACACCGACTCCCTTTAGTCCAAACTTATTATGACACCAATGCATTGTACAGTTGATATTGACACATTAGTAAACATGCGTGGGTTTATTAGATATAGAGTGTGGAGAAAACATGCGCTATTTAACCTAGCTTCAAGCGTAGGTCTAAGAGCTTTAGGCTGAGGATATTCATTGGAACCTTTGAGTTCAACGGGCCGAGAGCAATGTCACGAATTTAGTGCATACAATGAACGAGAATACTGCAGCAAGGACAGTTTGGTCCAGGTCGATTTCGTAGATTTGGTTAAACCAACTTTTGTCGTCGTTTGATCTACAGTTGAAGCAAAGAAATGAGTGTTCAAAGTCTTCTTTTGCAATTACAAAAATCTTTTTTTTTTAAATAGTAGGATTGGTTGGTGGTTGTTTGAATTTTAACGTCCCAGTCAACTTTGAGCTTATATCAGAGACGGCGCCGGGCTAATTGAAAGCGTGCTGCCACACTGTGATGCAACTTTGTAAGGAGCGCTTGCGTACACCACACCACATTATTCTGACACCGGGCCTACCAGAACTAAATCCATAATGGCAGACACTAAGCGGATCAGCTGCTAAAACACATCAATATTAAAGTCCTTCGTTTGACTCGACCGGGGATCGGACCACGCACCTCCCGATCTCTGAGCGAGAGTCTTACTGCTACGCCACAGAGCAAGTTAAAAAAGCAGTAGGCAGATTTCTACAGTGCCACTAAAAAGAAATAAAACTAAGAGTGGTTTTATTTAGTTGTGAGATTGAGCAACAACAAATACTTGCCATATTGACAGTGAGACAGAAAATTTTGATTTGATTTAAACGATCAGAGTACAGCAGTCGATGTCAAAACATGTACACGCTTTCTCTCTCCCTCTATATCTTATTATCTCTCTCTTAGTCACTCTCTCGTTCTCTACATTTCTTCCTTTTTGCATTTACTCTTGTCGCTTTATCTCTCTCTTTCGACCTTCCTTCAAAAGAGATTTCTTATTCCCATCAAAACAGCACTTAGGAAAGATCCAGGCAGTCGCTATATTTAAATGAAATTAAAAGAACGGTTATTCGAAATGCAGAGTCTCATTACTAATACTACTACTTCTACTACTACTACAACTGCTACCGCTACCACTACCTGTTGCTGCTGCTACTACTGCTTCTACTACAACTGCTGCTACCACCACCACTACCTGTTGCTGCTGCTGCTGCTACTACTATTATAGGCGCACTCTTTCTACACTAAAAGTACAGGTACATGTATAAGTTTAAGCTTCCCGACGTAACATGTATCAAATTGAGATATCAAAACATTTTTATTTTAGTGCATTGAGATTATTAGTGGAGGCAATTTTAGTACATTGAGATGATTTTCCTTAATATAGATTAATGTATAACAATTACTGTAGGCAAATTCGACAGTTTCTTGGAAACGTACGATTTCAAGACCTACATGAGTATTCTTAAATTTTACTTGTGCATCTAATTGATTAAAAAAATTAAAATTAAAAATAAAATAACTTACTTTAAAAGGGCTTTTTAGCTTACGAGAACATAACTTTTTTTTCCTTTGCCAAGTAATGCACTATTAATACAATTGGTTGGCCAATCTAACCTGACGAAAGCATTTTTCAAAGGTCAAACTAAAACAAACAATACTGATGGCCTACGTACGATTGAAACTGAAAGTAAAATCTAAATTGGATATGTATGAATCTGGATAGCAGTAAAGTTCTATATAAAAACTACTCATAAATTGTTATATCACTTCAATTTTGGAGGTTATCTTGGCTCTAAGTTAACTTAATGAGATATCACATGAAAAACTTTCACTAATATGATAATGCACCTTAAGTGGTTTGTTTGTAGCCCCTACACAAAACGATGCCCTAAATTGATTAGCTCAAAAGAGTCAGTACTAGAAGCTAATCTCTAACTTTGAACCAAATACAGTGGAATCCACTTAAAGTCAACTCCTTTAAGAGAAAACTATTGCTTGTTATGGTCAACTGTTTAGCAGTCCTATTTTGTATTTCTGTATATTTTTTGTAATGGTTAAAGCCAATTCTTATCGAAAGTAAACACATTTCTGCTGCCCAAAGGTATTGACTTTATCAGGATTCCACTTTAACTAGATGCCAATAAATTTGAACTGATTTCTCATCCAGCCCCAGTGGGCAACTTTCCAAATTTGAAAGATAAAAAGATATCAGTTTGTCATAATTTTATTTATCAAGGTAATTTGGTCGCTTAAAAAGGCTTTTCTTTCTTCATAAGCATTAGGCTTAAAGTTTTATATAATGCAGAATATGTCTCTTTAGTTTAAAACGTGACTGACATAAACCATGGCCATTAAGGTTGACCTTGTCTTATAAGGCTAAGTTTTGAAAACTTTGTGGACGTTTCTAGATATCAAAATGGGTAGATTTTACATCAAACCAAGTCAATAAATCTATAAAAATGCAAAATTTTTTTTATATGATTACTGGCTTTGAAATATGTAAAGAAAAAGTAAGGGTAAATAGAGAACAAAATGAAAATTAAATTACCATCTCTGACAATTGGGGTTTAAGGTGAGAATAGTAAACACAAATATATAAAGGCAAACAAAAAAATTCATAAGATGACTTTAATTTTAAATTTAAAAAAAAACAAGACAACAAATTTGATTTTCAACAGCATGTTTTATTACAGATTCTCACTTTCTTCCTCATTAAACAAAAAAAAGGATTTCTTTATTATGCTTCTGTATGTCACTTTGCAAACTTTTTAAGTTAAGCATAAATTTAAAAGGAAGAATCAAAACAGACATGGCAGAGTAGTTATCAAAGAAAAAAAAAGAACTGCTTAAGTAAAGTGCAATCCACTTGAAGTCAACCCTTTGAAGTGAAACTCTTGCTTAAAACCAACTATTGTTTGGCAGTCCCATTTTGTATTTTGTTATATTTTTTGCTGTGGTCAAAGTCACCTATTGCTTAACGTCAACCCGTTTTTTCGGTTCCAAGGTGTTGACTTTATCAGGATTTCACTGTAGTTAAACAATGCAAAATGGAGCACAGTTTGTTTTTTGTTTTTTTTTTTGTGCATGACATAGCCTAACAATCGCAACTCATTAATTTTGATCGAGCTCTATCAATTTCAACAGAGCCAAGTAATAAATAACAGAAATGAAAATTCATCATATCACTGCTTAAAATGTAGCAGGAAGTAAAAGCCCCTGAATTAAACTACACCATAGTTCATTATATTTTGAGGTCTTTTGCTGTACACTTTTTTTTTCGAGGGAAAGAGAAAATAAAGGAAATGGTTTGTGCATCAAATTTTTGAAGGAATGAGATTGTTGATTGATTTTCTTTTCACTTCCTTTCAGGGAAAGAGAAAAAAAAAGGGTAGTGGCTCCAGCATCAAATGTTTGAAGGAAAGAGATTGTTAACTATTATTCAGTGCTTTTGAAAGTTTGTAGGCCTACAATCATTTGGTAAAATGTACATGTAACTGAAAAAAGGGGGCAGCATGGCAGAGTCGTTTGCCCGTTGGACTCGTGATCGGGCGGTTGCGGGTTCTATTCCCGATTATGCCATGTTGCAATTGCCTTGGCAAAGCAATTTACCCTACTTTCCCCACTCCATCCATCTGTAAAATAGGTACCCAGCTACAGGCAATGCTTGAATTTGTGATATGCACCTACAGCACCCTGCAAAGGGATTAGGATAAGGGAAAAAAAATATTTTTACCTTCGCTTCTTAGCTTGTTTAGACCATCTGCGGTCTCAGTTCTATCTTGTTCTATCTACAAGTTGTTTTTTTTTTATATTTGTGCTTGAGTCATTTCTTAAAGTTTCAGGTTACACAAAATAACGTAATCATTTAAAATGGAGGATATAGGGTTTTTACATTTAGTTCATTGGGGTTTTAACTATTTAAAATACCTTATCAAGGTAAAGATTTTTTCCCCTCTTTCAGGTTGTATGGCGGATTCCAAATATGCCAGTCATATTTTGTTGTACAAAATAGCATTGAGGTCTTGCATGGCCAAATAGTTGACTCAAACTAAGTTGTGTGGTTCAGAAAACCCTGTCTAGATATAAACCAGAGTAAGGTGTGGACTTCGTTCATTTTTGGAGCAGCATGGCTCTGTGGTTAGCATGTCCGACTCATGATGCAGCAGTTGCCGATCGATTCCTCAGCGCATGTCATAATTGCCTTAGGAAAGAAATTTATCCACATTTTCCCCAGTCCACCCACCTGTAAAATGGGTATCTGGTTAAAGGCAGCTCTTGAAACTTGTGGTATGATAGTATTTGAGCGCTTAAACCAGTTGTGAGGTTATACTTTAAAATATGAGTTGAATTTGCCATGGTGTGTATTGGCCTGCTGAGGTAATATGTAAAGTATTGAGACTGCCTTTGGCATTGGCAAACTATAATCTTACTTAAAAAAAATTTTTTTTAAGATAAGGTCTGTACTCGTAAATGTAGAGATCATTTCTTCATTTGCTGTATCTTTTATTTTTTCTTCTGAAGAGTAAAAATGTACCTGTAAAGTGCAGGAACCAACTCATCTGAGATCTGAGCAAGAGCCACTGACTTTAGGTGAGTCAACTCCTGAAGTCACCATTATAAAACAACAAATTGCCCAGCTCAAAGGAATGCTTTACTATGGACTCTGGTGTATTTCAGAACACTCAAAAAATACCCTGTGTTCATGTAAAAAACCACTCAAAATGTTTCAAGTTCATGACACTCGGACAGGAACCCCTGGGAGAAATTCAGCGGGAAGATTATTAACACTAACAGCAGCAGCAGCATCATATGACGCAGTATTTTTCTATGTAATATCTTGCATACTGATAATTGTTTGATCGCAAGTAGATTCTTGAAAGATTATAGGCAATTTCCATGCTCAGATCAAAAGTTCCCTGAAAAAAGTAAAATGAATAAAGATAAGTATATTTATATGATTTGTTCATGCAAATAGGCTATAAATGAAAATGTTATATAGATATATAGATACTAATTAATATAATTGACTTCACTTAGTTCTTATTCCAAACGAACTGACTTGAAATAAATATTTTATCTATTGTAATACTCTTCAATCATTCAGTAACATTTTCTAAAAGGTTTTGTCAAAACAGGATTATATGGGCCACATTACAGCCTGGTTGTGAGCTGGACTAGTTTTACTAGTCTTACCCTTCAAACACCTGGGGATCTGTCAACCCGAATTGAAATTCTGGTATTCATTGTAATCATAATTCTACAACTTGAAAAAGCTGGTTTGTTAGTCTATTATTAGTTTTTTAAAAAAAAGTACTTTAAGATTATTCTGTGACGTACTTGAACTAGTTACATCTCTTAACTGTTTTCTCCAGATTAGATACGTATATCTAAACTGAATTGAGCGCAGTTAAGATAAAAGCTTATAAAGGCTTTTAACATCTTTGACATCTTTAAAATACTCAATAATTCCAACTAATCTAACTTAAGTATCATCCTGAACAATCATCTGGTGTGATAAATTACTAACTTTGTAGAGGCTTTGGTAGGAAAAATCATTAAAGTTTACATACAGGATAACTATCTTCTTCAAGATAGAATCGCAAAATGTAAATGAGTGAGTTAAAACTTACAGCTCTGCAAGTTTATTTACCCTATCAAAAACTGTAAAAAACTGTAAAATGTCCAAGAAAAACCTTTGCAACATTTTATTGTGATTAATGTGATTACAAACAGACCTCAAATTAATCAAGCCCTTTTTCTGATCAATGTAAGCAAATTATGAATACAGATTTATTATCTGTTTTAACCCTACAAGTGTTCAACACAAATAGGCTGTAGTGTTTGGGTAATTCGGAAGTTTTAAGGTAGTATATGAAAATTGCCAAAAAACAATTGACTTTGTACAAAGACACCCATATAAGTGTATATTTTCTGGAAGGTGAAAGAAAACCCTATCATAAGGTATATGTTTTGTCATGGAAAAAAATGTTTGGTTTGACCTTGACCTTCAGTGTGAGTAAAAGAGGTAAAAGAAAAAAAAAACATTTTCTTCATTCAATACTTACTCTACATGTCGTTAAAACAAAACAAAAAAGTCTTAAATTGATAGAGCAATAAATTACCCTTACCTTTCAGAAAATGTATGGTTTTAGGCACTTTACTCTGATAATAATTTTTTTATGATTTGTTTTCTAAGTCTAGGATCATTAGGTTCAGCTCTAACATTTTCGTCAGATCTAGATCTAGTGTTCCCGTCCACAGACTCCTCTTCACTACTACTGCCGCTATCATCACTCACATGTGGAATTTCAAAGTCATCATCTATGTCACTACCATCTTCAAAAAGGTCAAATAAACTTTGCCTGGGTCTAGAACTAGAATTTGAACCTGATGGACCAGCGTCAGCCATTATTTTGAGTTAGATTTAGATCGAAATTCGGCCCGACTTCTACCATCGTTTCTTCTCAACTAAACATTGTGTTATGGTTCGTTTTTCGGTAAAACGGAAGTAACCATCCTTATTTTACATCAACTTTAACTTGCCGATCGTCATTGGCTATATTCGCATTGTTATGAAGACTTAAAATAACGATACCACAAACACGGGAATAACGGCCGATCATCGGCCGTAAGAACTCTATAAGGGTTAAAATTCATGCTGCAAATCTTTATGGTACAAAAGTTAGGGAAATGTGCTGACGGCAGTGCTTTTTTTTTATATAAACTTTACCATGTACTGTTATTCAGCAATATGAATTCAAAATATAAATACATTTACTATGTTATATCTATGTACATGAAATACAAACAGAAGAAACTGTGAATTCGATGAAGTTTCAAAGGCCAAAATGTCTGTATGTTTTGACAATAGGCTTATTAAAAAATAGAAAAAAAGATAACATTCTGAAAAGACCCGACTGCACAATCAAATTCCAATACAGCAGCATGGAAAAGTGTTATTGAGGTTGAAAATGATTCTTCATTTCAGCAATTTTTTAAAACTTTTAATGTGCTAAACACTCCTTTTTTTTTTTCCTTTCTTCGAACAAAGAATCAATCAATTGAATCAGACAGTTTCTTACTAGGGACCTTACGCGCTGATGACGATAATGTATGACGTAATGACACCTATAGGAAGCATGGGTTTTACAGCAAACAATTGGTTGACGGACCCAGCCAGCCCATCGTCCTCCTAAGCAGGTCCATAGCGCATAAAACCTACTTTTACTAGTTTTAGACTTCAAGTTTCTTATGCAATAAACATGTGAGCTTTTAAATCTTTCCTAATCTTCACTGTTTTCTTTGAAGACTTGTTTTGTTTTGTTTACAGTTTCCATGAGTTCATTATCTATCCTGTTCAGATTACCATGTCATATGCATGTACATAATTAATTTGTTAGCTATCTGGGAGTAAGCTGTGCACACAAATTTTTTGGGGGCTGGGGGATCCACTCAAGCAGCACATACATATACTTGGGGGGGAAAAGTTAAATAATGAAGGCAGGTTTTGATAACCTTATAAAATATTTACTTTTCCCAATTTGTAAAATAAGAAGGAACGGCAAAATTTTGGCCAAATTTTGAAATTGAAAATGTCTCATAAACCCTTCCATCGCTTGTTAAAAAAAGAAATACAAAACAAATGACGGTCCCTTCAATTGCTCACTATATCTACAGGGGCTTTGAGATTTGAGCTCACCTTATCATCAACAACAGCAGGAGGAAACTCGAGGGCTTTCTTATAGTAGTGCACAGCAGCAAATTGAATGTCTGAGGAGAAAAAGGATTAACATTAGGTGTTCTATACAAAGTACGTAGATGGACTTGTAAACCGGCAAGTTCTTGTACTGAAACTTTTGATTGCATGCATGTAAGGATTAATGAGCGTTTAAAAAATAAAAATAAAAATAAACTATTAGCAAGGCAAGGCTGATTAGTTTAAATTTCTGACCAAACGAAACAAAAAGCTATAGCATCAGATGCTGGAAGCATCCCATATGTGATGCATCGCGACGGTTCTGGGCACTAGGTACCGAAGGCCATTTTGATTAATAGACGAATAAAGCAAGAAACCCATTACCTAGACC
>BMAT01002337.1:12028-24957 GCA_019649035.1 Elysia marginata | reverse complement strand
TGAAAGATATCATGGAAGGTAGAAATAGAGGGGATATTAAAACGTTAGGCGGTATTACACTTTTCTAATATTGCACCAAATCTTTGATGCAAGGCACGGGCTGCCATAACTAGTACAGTAGTAGTTGTAATAATAATAATAATAATAACAACAACAATGATGATAACACTAACAAATACTGTTAATAATAAGAATCTACCATAAAGGAGCTATGACTTCAGTGTTTCGCTGTACCTAGGCGAAAGGCTTTTTATTGAGTAATTTATAAATAAAGAAAAAAAGTAGGAGTTTCAAGGTCGGGCCACTAAAGTAGAACGTGTTACTATTTTCTTTTTTTTTTTGTTTAAACAAAATTGCATGCTTTTCGCTAATTTTGGCAAATTACCAAGAATAAAATCGGCGCGCAGTCGGCCTTTTGTGTCGAATAAATGTTGACAAAAGCAGCGAAATTTGAAGGTGGTAATGTAAGGACTCTTCGCTAATCAGAAGAAACTATAGATCTAGATCTAGATCAACTTGTTTACAATCATTTTTTTAAGACAGGTTAAAAATGTATTCAGCAATATATTCCTAGACTTTTGACCTATCAAGTTGTAGATCAAGATCTACTTTTTTGACAATCAATCTTTCTGACGGCAGGTTGAAAAAGTAATCAGCAACAGATCTCCAGACTTCAGACCTACCATTTCACTTTGAAAATATGCGTCTGCGTAATTATGAATTATACTTTTTTAAATTAATGGAATCACATCAACATTTGTCGCGTTCGTAAAACGGGTGGTCAGCTAGTAATAATAATATATGCACACATCCATGCATACATACATCTATAAAGCGTCAAATCTAAAATAAAAACAAGATCAATATATTTTTTAAAAAATACATACTCAATCCACACATTATACTATTCAACACCTCTCTCTATATATTTCATAGATTAAGATATAATATCATTTTAACTTTTCTAATTTGTTAATATGAATTTGGGCAAAGTTAAGATTATTGTTTTGAGAATCAACGTTTTGATGTAAAAGAAAATAACAAAAAAATACATGCAGCAGAAAACGATATAATTATGTTTAATTGATATGTCCATTGCTTTAATGATAGTCACTAATGTTACCAATTTACAAATTAAGTTCGTCTTACGTGATTTGCGATTTGCATAGCGTTTTAGGCGTTCAATACATTAAATCAAGTGTTCTGCATAAACTGCTTGAAGATCTAACTCAGAATAAAATATTCATTCATCCGGTGAATTAGGAAAAAAAGACGAAAGATTTGACATTAAGTTCTATGAGTAAAGTATTCAACCACACAATGAATCATGTCAATTTTCACAAACTTCTATGTTACTACAACTTTTTTTTCAAATTGTATCTTTCTGTTACAGGTGCCATCTTCTTACAGAAATGGCGCATTACAACCAATCCAATACCTAGAAATAAAAATTAAAATGTAAGCAAGGAAAACTCGTATCATCTTCACTTTCTGTCGGATTTTCGAAAAATAATTTAAACCGTATTAAATCACGAATCGTGTCTTACTTTATGGTTCTGTGTGAGCTGTATCGACACTTTGATGGACTGATTCTCCAGGTAGGTTTTCGTGATGACCAGGTCCTTGACCATAGCACCGCCGGGACGTTCGTAGGGGCGTGGCCCTGACCAGGGGTCCCCACATATCCCACAACGACCTTTGTTGGTGTCCCATTGTAACTAGGAACAACAGAAAATGAAGAGGAGAGATTGGTGAGTTTTGTCATTTTACCCCCAGACATGCAGAGTGTTTTGCCTCTTTGAAATATATATAATAATTATACTGTTGGAAAACGCAGAGACCACTTATATTAACCCATTTAGCTCACCCATTACTTAATCAAACAAGATCCTCCCCAAGAACTTTTAAGCCTATAAAATGACACTATAGGTCCTTCTTGACAGATGCTAACAGATATTTATCACTAACTTATAATTATTTACATTAATGTATGTTCCAATGTATCGTTTGTTGTTTTTTGATGAAATGTAACTTTTTTGTTATTGCTATGGATTGCTGCTAAAACTGTAAAGGATAATAAAAAGTCTTGAATTTTAAACCTGGATCCTAGAATAGGAAATACATGTAGATTATAATCCGACCTCTATCTCGTGAATCCTGTATGTAAGAAAAACTTATACTTAAGTCTTTATTTAAGATTTATTGCGATAGTTTCGTCGTGCACGGCACGTGTTGATATGGAAAACTTGTTTCTATTAACCAATCCTTTTCTGTAGAACTCTTAATTTTTCGTGCTGTTAATGTATGTTGTATTTTTTATCTCCTCCTTTAACTTTCAAGCACCTCTTTATATCGGTGTGTTTATTTGTACTCTGTCCTACTTCTGTTTCACTCGCTATCTTTGACTCAAATAGGACAGGGGCAGGCGGAGAGTGACAGAGAAAAAAGAGAAAGAAAATATGTATAAAGAGGAGGAAAAGTGTCAGAGTATGTGCGTAAAAGAGAGAGAGAGAGAGAGAGAGAGAGAGAGAGAGAGAGAGAGAGAGAGAGAGAGGCAGACAGAGAGAGAGAAATAGACAGACTCACACACACACACACAAACAGGCAGACAGACATAGGCAGATGTGTCTTGCAAATACTCCTAATACAATTTGATACAACCGTGTGCCTCTCCGTGTTCCTCGAGTTTTCCAAACTATTCTATTTACTGTGTCTTATTCTGATAAAATGTGTTACCTCTTACACGGGTGTTGCAGTTTCAAAAAAGTAATAATCATGCCTAATTCTTAACTTTTCTTCTTTTAACTCTATTTTTACCTCTGGGGTGCAAACGCACCCAATGCAATGTGTTTGGGGTCTAAAATCCTCATTTTTTTTTACCTACAAACAAGAAATTTGATGACTTTTCCTAAATTGACCCCTTTCATCACTTCCCTAGATTTCATGCCTTTCACGTGAGTTGTTTATTCACCCCAGATGACCTCCCCTGGAATTAGAGATTTTATTTGCTTAGGGTGCGTTTGAATCCCTTCACAAAAAAAAATAAAAGTATGGCTGGAATACTCCTATTTTATCCGTTAAACCCCATGTAATTTTTTATAATTTAATAGCAAGTGGTCTCATAAGTCAAAATAGTATAAAATTTATAAAATAATAAAACGCATTAAAGGATGAAATAGGTTTCTCTTATTCGCTTCTACAATATTAGGGGGTTGCATCTGCAACCCCGCAGGATGATAATGATGTGTGGCGTCGTGGTGTAGTGGTAGACGCTCGGCTTTCGGATCGAGAGGTCCGGGGTTCGAGTCCTGCTTTCGGCAGGTCGACTTTTATTCCTTGAGAAAGGCTATTTACACACATTTCTTCGCCTCACTCATGCGTTAAACGAGTACCCGACTTTAGGCAGTGGAAGATCTTGTCAGAATGCTAGAGTGATGCGCTTAACTTGCTGCTCCTCTGTGGGTTCAGAAGGTACTTTGGTTGGAAATGGCCTGTCGGGGAACCCATGTAAAGCGCTTAGAGCACATCAGTGGATAAGCGCTATATAAAAAATGCTCCTTTTATAATAGGAATAATTTTATTCCTATTGTTGTCTATAGACCGTGTATGGGGCGCCTTTTTATCCTAAAATCATAAAATAGGAAAAGTTTTCTAGGGGTGAAAATAGCTTTTCCACATAACGCAACCCACCGATATCCCTCCACAGTTCATCTGATGATCCTCAAAGTTCTTCGGAGTGGGAAATCCTGCCAGGTAAGCTGACATACGGGACGGCGGATCCAACATTCGCCCGTGACCCTCGATTCTAAGTGGCAAAGAGGCAGCTGCGATAAGGATTGTAGCGGCGAAAAGGTGAAGTCGTGCCATTTTGAATTTCTGAAAAACAAAACAAATATTCCTTAGATACATAGTTTCTTCATTTATCAAAAATACAACTTAAAAATAATTGCGACTGTTCAAAAAGTTCTCACACAAACCTACTCTTGTTTCTTTAATGCACCGTACCATTAGTAACAAAGGAAATTCAGAGGAATGAAAAAGAGTACAAATAGTTCAGAGTTTGAAGTGTTTGGGAAACGAATAAACAAATAGTAGTATTAGTAGTAGTAGTAGTAGTAGTAGTAGTAGTAGTAGTAGTAGTAGTAGTAGTAGTAGTAGTAGTAGCAGTACTAGTAGTAGTAATAGTAGTAACAGTAGTAGTAGTAGTAATAGTAGTAGCAGCAATATTAGTAAAGTAGTAGTAGTTTTTTTGTAGTAGCAGTAGTAATTGTTGTGGCTGTTCGGGTGATGGTGGTACGGTATTGTTACATTTAAGAAAAGTTGGAGCAGTTATAGTTGGGGAAGTAGCTTTTGAGATTAAGAAGTTTGTAAACAACTGAAGCAATGGAAGAGAAACAAAGAACAATTTTAAGGTGGGGTAATTGCAATTATCGTGAAGAGAATACTTACAGAAAGAAGTACCTACAATTAAGTAGTCACATTTCTTACCTGTAAACTCTATTACTCCTCCGAAATAAAGAAATCTTGTGACTAGAGCGGTTGCTTATTACTTCCAAGATAGACTGTGAGACACAATAATCTACTTTAAAACCTTTTATTCTTCGAGAACCAAATAATATCCTGAAGTCAAGTCGAAGTTTTGTTTTGAAATGAGCTTAAAGAGCATTTATATTAATCTAATATTAGAATAAAGGTCGTATCTGATATTATGTCTGGAGCATTTATGAATCAATGAACAGGTTTCCTCTGTGATCTATTAGTTCTACTTTGTTCACAGAAAGTTTAAGCGCCACAACAGCTTGCCAAACTTTCTTCCAGCTCTTCAAATATATTTGCAAGATAACAATTGAGCAGGTAACTTATGATCCAAGTCAGAGCTTTTATTCTAGAAATTTCTGGAAAGGACAATAACAGAAAGAGGCCGAAAACAGTTTCAGAGTTTAGGTCTCAAAGGAAAAAACAACTATTTCCTGAAAGAGAAAAAGGCGGAGCTGCCTAAAGTTTTACTTACTTGTCTTTATATACCCCTCTTTTCGACAAGGTCGTGTCAGAGCCGGCGTTGTTGGTTTTCCCTCAGTCTCGAGTCTCTGTGTAGCTGTTCAAGTTTCACCTGGGGGTGTCACGAAGGATCCGCTTCTTTGATATAATGCGTTACAGGGTATATTCAGGTCTACGCTCTTCTTTTCTCTTCAACTTCTTCTTGCATCTTCAATAAACTGCTCCTTTGACATAATACTTTTTGACCATGAAGAGCATCGCATATTTGTGACGTGCAAATGTTCCAGCTGCCTTTATATAATGGTAAAAGAAGATGTCGATAATAATCTCATTGTATCTGTTTGAGGAATATCTCTGGGTTCCTCTTCTTTCTGCAATTTGTATTCACCAATGTGCTATTTTTTTATATTTTCTTTCTTTTCATGCTAAACGGCCTTTTCAACGCAAGGCCATAGATGCCATGTAGTTGTGGAGTTCAAATCCAGCTTAACTCACGCTTTGCAATTTTCTGTCTTATATCTCTACTTGAATTTGTTGGATATAAGTTTGTGATCAGATTTCTTCGTTTCTATTCATCAAAATAGAATATTGCCAAATTTAACCATTGTTTCCTGGCGTTCTCATTTATGAGAAGTAGCATGAGGAATTAAGGTTGTCAGCATATTCAACGCATCGAATGTTATAGGGCAATACAGTAGGTAAGTTAATATACAACGTACAGAACAAATTGTTTTTTACTCTTCTCTACAACGCCCGAAACTGATGTATACTGCTTGTTTCAAAGAGTCATTATTGCTGGTACATCATACTATTGTTTTTTTTATTTTAGTTTTCCACTACAATCAGAAAGATAATAAAAACGAGATCTTCAACAACAACTTTTCAAAGGGTATTTTTAAACAATTAGTGCCATTTTGGTTTATTTTGTTTTATAGGCAGGCAATGATACTAATATTGTTACCAGAAACTTTCAAACTACAAGAAAAGTTATCCTGACATTAAAAAGCTGTCGGTGTTTAGGTAATATACCTAAAAAAGATGTTTATAAATATGGATTTCTTCTATAGTTGGTATTTTAGTAATACTGAAACTATGTGGACACCAGGAAATTTGATGAACAAAGACTATATCACCGCGAGTACTCATGCTCTTGCTTCTGTTCGTGTTGGCCCGGTGCAACCTCACTTTCCTTGATTCACTTTTATCTTTTCACTGCGGTAACGGCTTTGCCATGTCATCATTCTCTTCTCTAACGGTGGTTTAGTTCTCTTGTTGTTTTTTACATCTATAGCCCACAAAAAACCTGTGTATTTCCCAAATTTGTGGCTTGAAGGAAGTGAAGTATGTCAGCAGAAGTCTTTGATAAAACAGTGTTATCAATAATAACTCGAATTTTTATTCGAAAACATTTCACCTTAATTCTTAGTATCAATGTTCCGCGGTGTATGTCTAAGACCTTCAACTTCAGAGGATAAGTTCTCCACTTATGTATGTTCATTTATTATAATACATTATCATTAACTACTTAAGTTTTCGTTTTGTTTTTATGACATAATGTTTCTATACTGTGTCAAAAAAACCCTATTGGTTTGTGTTAAGCTTGTCCAGTGTCCATCCTTTAATTTCTTGCCAAATCGAGAATGCCTTACCAAAATACAATCGACGATGTCTTTTTCTTTTTTTTTCCTCCGCCGGTTACAAGATTCTCAACCAAAGACTCTTTAAAGTAGAGAAAGGTACACCATTTATTTGTTTTTCGAAATAAAACTTCCTTCTAGCGTCTATTTGAACAAATTTTCTGAAATTTCAATGCCTCAAAGTACAGCGCTAATGAATATTTACCTCTAGAAAATGCTAGAAATCGAAAGAGAATGTTTACCTACATGATTTCACAACACCCACCCACCTTTCTCCCCCACTATCCCAAAGAGTGAACATTGAATACCCTATTTTACGCTAAAAAAGGAAACAAAAAATATTAATTTAGGAGTTTTACAGGTACATATTATGTACATAATCGGGTTACTCTTCAGCTTGAAGGGCTTTTATCTCTTTGCCAGGTTTAGATTTGTCACCTAATAAACCACAAACCATTTTTTAAAGAACTATAGATTTCCTATATATATATATATACTTATACATCAGAGTTTGACTAAACTGATCCAATCCACGGAGACCTGGCAGCAATTTCCTCAAGACAGTGAATCACACAAGGAAAAAAGGTGTTTGACGTATGCTTAGCTCAACAGGAAGAAATTGGAGAGTTTTCATGTAATGTCAACAGAATTCTGTTTGCTCAGATGTTCAAACCTAAGATGCACTCATAGTGCTGTACCCAGGTTTATGGTAATGGCCTGGGCGCTTTTGCTAACAAAATGCACCACTCAAGATTTTGCAAAGAAATGAAGGTCTTAAACTTTTATTGCAGGAAATTTTTGTACTGTCTTTTTTAAGGCATGATTGGGCGTTTAGAGCTATTTGCCGATAAATCCTGAAAGGGTTTGGGTAGGTTGTAAATTAATTTCTTTATTATTGATAACTCCGGTATCAAGATGTATTTTATGTTTTATATTCCCCTATGCCTTCTCTGTTTGTTTTTTTTAATGTTTTTTTGCTAGGCAAGTTTTGTTTCAGACATAAAGTATACGGTTGATATGTAGCCTACAGAAGATTCGTCATAGTAGATCGAGAGAGGAGAGAGAGCGAAGGCGGAAGGGATGGAGTGACCAGATCAAAAGGGCCCGTAGCTTTTGAAAAAAATTAAGATGGTTATCTCAATATGTTACGGTTGTGGAAGGGCGCACCTGAGCACTTTTTCTTACTCCATAATGCGTTCGGTTTTTTTTCATACATATTAATTATCTCCTCCACTTTCAAAAAAAGGGAGTTTAAGACACAACCTACACATGTCATAATATTTCTTCATAAGAAGCGGCATGATGATCTTGTAATTTCTACAAAGCCTTTTAGATTTGCATGTTTGTTTTGAAGGAGTGCATTGCTTTTAACATTAAGAAAAAATACTCCGTTCCCATAGCATAGGATTAGCTCTTTATACCGTATACCTAGTGTGAAACAGAGAAAGTAGGGAAAAATATTGAGGGAATTTGAATATTTTTTTCTACCCCTTCGCCGTTTTAGTCCAAAAAAAAATCCCAAAGCCAATATGGTTCTAGTTATCTTGATGTGTCACAACTGTGGAGTGGTTTAATTCTGCGTCTTTAAAGCTCAACCATTGAATGTTTCAAAGGGCATTACTTTGCCTACTGGCCTCTAGAACGGTACAACTTTCTTCTGTAATACCAGACTTTTATCATTCAGTCTTGCCATTCACTACAATCATGATTGTCTGCGGGCAATCCTAAGAGATGTGATAAGATTACTTTCAACATGCTCCGTCATAACAGCTGTAATGGCGCTCAAGGATTTCTATGTTTATTTTATTAATCAAGGACAAAAAATGTTTGACTTGAGCAGAGCTGTGCAGCCTATCACCTTATGATGTCGCTTAGAATACTTTGCCCCCTTAGATGAATATTTCTTGTAAGATTTACGTATCGTGATGTTCCAAGTTTGTTCTGTGGAAACAGCCAATAGAAATAAGTTCTTCAAAGTCACGTTATCTACTAAAATAAGAAAAAAAAGTTCGAAAAGTGAAACTGTTGAATTCGTGACACCAAACAAAGACTTTACATGAAAATAATTCCATTGATTTGGGTACTAGTCAGTTTTGGGTCAGCTTTCCTCAAACCTAAAACTTTGTTTTTAAAGCATCACTTTGATCTGTTGTTTATTTGTACACTAGTTGGGGTGTACCCGACATGCTCGGTTGATAGAATGGGTTGGTCGTTGCTTAACTTTTTTTCTTTTAATAAAGAACTTTGAAGAACTTCCTCCTTTTTTATGTTTCCACAGAATAAACAACATCTATTTCATTATGGATGCGTATCTCAGTATAATCTATTTCGTTCTTTCCTTATAATCTTCATGTCTGTCTTCGACTTTCCCCATATCTCACTCTCTTATTTCATTTCATTCCTTTCACTATTTTTTCCTTCTAGATTCTCTCTATCCTAGATCTCAACCTACTGTTACGTGAGCGTCAGGGTGTGAGCAGTGTTGGCATGGCCGAGCTGGTGTGAATATGTGTAGACCGTTGCATAGTCCAATCAAGCCGGAAGAGTGAGACTTGTGAGACTAGAGAAATAAAAGGGAACGAGGGAACAGAGATCACTTAGGGCACAGCTCTTTGCTTTGGGATGTAAAGCTCTTTTCTTTTAGATTTACTCGTGACTGGGTCAGCACAAGACAATAGTCTAGAAGCACGGGAACTTTGACATTGCTAGGTTGAAGAAGGGGTTATAAGTGAGACAAATTATTCTTCAGTCCTTTCCACCTCAGGTCAAACTACCAAACATCAGTATAACTAAGGGCCAAAAAGCGTAAATTTTAAACATGAATTTAAGCGTCCTGATAATACGAATCTCAGCTACTAGAAAAGACTACAAGCAAAGTCTCCCTAGCTTAATGTAAAGAACACTTCGTAGAGGTTTGATAGAAGCATACACCCTGTATAATGTTAATGTTGAAGACTATCTTACATTCAACAAAGACACCAGAACAAGGGGTCATTGCTACAAACTCGCAAAACAAAACTGCCCCTTAGATATAAGAAAAAAAACTTCTTTAGTCTTCGGTTAGTTGAGACATGAAATAGCCTCCCTGAAATCACTGTGACTGCCTTAAATATGTAATCATTCAAAAAACAAGTTGACAAGCTATTGCATGGATTTCTCTCTCAAACCAGTTCTTTGATCTTCACAAGTGGGTGGGGATTGGGATCAATATCATCGACTGTCCCCCAGCTCATCAACATGATAACTCTGTATTACTGTAATTCTGTAATTTTCAGATGCTTTATGATAATACACCTTGAATTACCTTTAACAGACTCAGGGTGATAACCTAAAAAGCGCAACTTTAGTTTGTTTCCTATCATTTTGAAATAGGCCTACTTTTTCCATCATCAGAAACGATAGAATGACAGTGTTACATGCATCTTTTGCCAAGACGTTTGTAATGGGATTATGAGTATGTGTCCGTCCTCGTGTAACTTATTTCACTTGCATACATAGCAAAGGGTCATTCGATTTTCAGCATTATGTTCAATAGACAGGCTATCATATTACAAGTAGAAGGGATAATGGTTGTTTTAGGCCTTCTAATGGTCGTAACTGTTCATTGAAAATATCATTAGGTATGTAGGCCTACACTTTGTTCTCATTGTGTTTCTTTTAATAATTTGTCTAGTTACTGATTTACTTTCAAAAGAGGTTTCTCACGATATATTTTTTACATCTGTGTTTTAGGTTAGTGAACTAGAGAATCGCTGTTTTACATGTATTATTATACAACTGTAATTTATCTGTAAATATTGTTTGTTAACATATATATAGTACAAAACGTCAGTTCGCCACATTGTTATACACAGTATTTTTGCGTATTTTACTCAGTCATGTAAAAAATGAGAAACAAAGGTCTTTTTAATTTTTTTAAAATTTCTTTCTAAACTTTTCATCTATTAAAAATCTTTGGCGTTGTTGCTCTAACTTTCAAAAAGCGCTCTTATGAAATTTTGAATACCCCGTTGTATATAATTGTGCTTCAAAAATAATTGCAGATTATTTCATACAAAAAAAAAGATGAAAAATGTTTCATTTCTCTCTCACGCACAATATGGCTGTAGACAGTTTTCCCAATTTCTTTATTCAGGCTTGTAAGAAAAAAAAACACATAAGGTCTTTTAAAATTCATAATCCTTTCTTTCCTAGACTTTTAAAAATCACAGACACGACAAATCATACAATTAAATAAAAAATATTAACAGGGAAGCGTACAAATATACAAGGCATGGGCAGAATCAAGCATAAGGTCTCGGACATCAAAACCTGCCTCTTTGATCATTTTCAGAGCCGTTGGTTTGCCCCAACACGAGCCCAGTGCGAGACTGTCTTCTGACTGATAACTCTCTGGGATGCAGAGGAACGTCGAGGCAGCGTAGTAAAAAGACACACCCATGTTACCCTTATCCTCCACTGGACTTCCTGAAGTTGCAATGTCTATAAACATAAACAGGCCGTCAGGTTTTCGCAGTAAACGTTGAATACAACGAAGGGCTGCCAGTGGATCAGGGAGATCATGGATGACATCATTGCAAAACACCCAGTCGTAGAGTTTTTCTGGCGTCTCTGGCAGCGCACACAAGTCCACTACTGAGAAACTTAGATTTGGAATATGCGCCCATCGCACTTTGTTGGACTCCACGAGTGTGGCGTTGATTTCTGAGGCCTGGAAGCAGCTGTTTGTGAATTTGGTGGCAAGGATGGCCGACAGCCGAGCTCCTCCAGCACCAACTTCCATCACATCAAGGCCCTTTTCTGTAGATAGGATAAATAAAATGCCGATCACACTGAAATCAAGTAAAATCTTTGTAAACGCAGATTTGAAGAGATTAGACATGAAAATATACGGCGATCCATACATTCTATTTTATGCATAATACTGAATTCAAAAGCAGTCTCAGCTCCTTACATGTTATGAAAAAGGCAATAGCAAAAGGAAAACAAGATCAGAACAGAACAAGGCCACCTCTATATTTTTATGCTATTTTTGCGACCGAAATAGAATCCCTTACGCTAAAAATAGAAATGGACATAAAAGAGACAGCAAGTAAAGGACGTATACAAAGAATTGCTATATGACTTAACCATGGTCGATTCCGAGACTGCAGGAAATTCATCTACTTGGCCCTAAAGAGTCTAAAATGCAGCTTTAGTTTAGTGGCTCAAACTATAACTTATAAATATTATTGCGAAATTTAGTGACTGATTGTACCAAGGCGAGGTGTCATGTTGGGGACGTTCTGGAGAAGGTCAGAGACCATTTTTGGAGCCACAGCCCCTAAAAGTTCATCAAAAAACTCTTGAACACTGTCAGAATATCTGGTACCTGAAATGGAGGAAACAAAGGTATTTGGTAGTAATCATTGCCTTTTGTTGTCGTTATTGTTATTGTTGTTGTTGCTATTGTTGTTAAATGGATACATGTAATCTAGTCAAACAAAAAGGGAGGGTAGAGGCAGAGGAGAAAGAGAAGACAGGACGATGACTAAACCATTGCATATCCTTGCCCCGGTAGGAACGAAAGTTATGTCTAAATAGATCTGGAGTAGTTAGGACAATAACTTTAACATCACAAGGTGTCTAAACGATTAATTACAAGTCACCTTTTGACTTAATCAGACCTGTTGGAGCAAGTTTACGCACAACCTGGCTTATACCAACATGACAGGAAAAACAAATCTAAATAAATTACGAACTCGACTTGAGAATTGACAGTCGAAAAAGTTTATATATTATAAAAAATCAAATATTGAATAAAAGGTGAATTTAGGTAATCACATAAATGACGGATATAGAATAAAGGAAAGACAGAGAGACAGAGTAGAGTTCTAATAAGATTATATAGCAAACAACTACAACAAGAATTCTCAAATTACTACCAAAAATGCTAACCCAAATTATACAAACCCAAATGGCTAATCACCCCAGATTATAGAATAGTCTAACATTTACACTTAGTTTGGCCAGAATATAATAAAGTTCGAGCTCGATAAAATACTTATAGGCTTCAAATCCGACGGCGACTATCCAGCGACGACAGTCTCACAATCGTACAATCCAACAGTGGGAAGCTAGACGCTCCCGGAGCCTTGAGAGTTAGGCAAAAGTGAAACGTTGGAGAGCAGGGCTTCCGTGATCAGTAAAGGACTGGTAGGGTGGAGGTTTTAGAGGCCGGCTAGTGATCACAGGACGGTAAATGCGATGCGGGTAACTGCAGGTGTTACCGGATGTGGCCAGAGGAGACCGGTA
>BMAT01002336.1:133658-150594 GCA_019649035.1 Elysia marginata | reverse complement strand
TATGTCTCCATCTCTTCCTTCCCTCTCTCCCTTACTCTGTCTGTCTCTTTCTGTTCTCTCTCTCTGCCTGAGTTTTACATTTATTTCCACGAGAGGTCCAATTTTTAGTTAAAAATGCAAAGACCCGGAAAATCGGGAAAAGCCGGATAATCGGGAAAAGATGCCTTCTCCCGAAATTTCCCGATTAAGCGGGTCCGACTGTAATAATCATTTATGTTACTAATAAAAGATAAACAATTGGTACTCTTATTAAAAATAAAATGTTCATTTTAAGGTAGGCTTAATGTTTTTAAAAACTGCCACAGATTGACGATGCATAAGCCACATTTGCATCCCTGTATACTGAAAGAAAGGTTTATAAAAGTCTCAGACTCCATTATTTTTACCTAAGTCACTACTGGATCACATCATATTGAAAAAGAAAAAAAAATAATAATACAATTCTAAGAATTTCAGAGGAAATTAATGGGGTTTTTTTTTGAGTCCTCGACAATTTAAATATGCGTGAATTTGTCTGATACATTATTACAAAATATATAAAATTATTTGTATACAAATTAGTGCACTTTTGTGTTTTTATTGAATTTGCACTTAAGGTTCATGTCATTTTGGTGTATCAAATAGGGATGGGCATTCTCAGAATTTATCCTCAATTCAGGATTTTTTTCCATTTTGTATTTATAAGGAAAATCCTGATCTGGGTTTACACTGCTCATGCAAGAACAAAAATTTTTGCCTGTAAAATGGAAAAGCAGATCTTACTGCTGAATTGAGTTTACTTGTACTGTTTATGTGAATTGCATCAGCAAACTGTAAGTAATATTTGCTATCTCTAGGAATATTTTATAGTGCTACATTATGTACAGCCTGACCTCAGAATTTTTTTTCACAAGTAGTCCCCACCCCTGATAAAACTATAGTATGTGGGAAACAACCCACGTTTGACAGAGTTTTGGTCATTTTGTCATATAAAATTCGTTTTTTAAATATCGGCTCAGTATTGGAGAACTGATATATTATGTAACTAACAGTAACATTATTATTACATTTATACGGATTAGTGAACTTTTTTTGTTTTTGTTCAATTCGCACATAAACTTCCTAACAGTTTGACGAAAATAATGCATATTTTTTGGTTATTTTGCCATGAAATATATTGTCAGTTGGCACAAAGCCAGTATGAAAAAAAGACAAACTCATATCTCAATGCTTATTAACTCTTTAAGAATGTAATCATCTCATACTTATGCGCATGATTCTTCTATTCCTAAATCTAAGCCTAGATCTACACTTACGGTTGTAACTTCTAGCTCGCTGCAAAAAAACACTAATAGAGTTAAATTTAGCTTCTCTCGGAACTTCAATCTACTATAATCAGCTTCGGGGGTCAAACTATTTCATAATTTTATATGTACATCGTCTTTCTCCCCTTCTTAGTTATGACTATACATCGGACGCTGGCAGTGTCTAACCGTAGACATAAAATAGCGCTGAGCGCACCGGACGTTGACAGCGTCCGGCCATTGTTATAGAGTTAAGATATCAACACAATTCAAAAAGATGAAACAGAAAGACCTATATTTTTTAAGCTAGGGTTCATGAAGAATTTTCTTTTTAAATTGCCAATATAGATCGTACACTTGTATGTCTACAGTCTTGTCAAGTAACCAATGCTTAACCTAGGCCTTGGTTTTATTCTAGCTTGTAGTTCTAGCCTTCAGTTTCTATCACCATATATGGAAAATCCTACAAGTGTTGGTTTTTTTTCTTTTAGTGTTAAAATAATATTTTTGAGTTATGACCTAGAACTGTTTTAATGTTGTCCTCCTCTGAATGGGCATTTAAAACATTTTGGGGGGGAGAATACACCTGTATTAATATTATGGTTTTTTTTAATTGAGTACACATGACTTAAACCAAAATGATATATTCTATACAGATTTAAATCCTTTCATAATCTCGTCCACAAATTTAACTTTTTGATGTATTTCTCCCCAGAACATGTCAATCTTTTTACCGCATCCAATATATCCAA
The DNA here is from genome assembly GCA_019649035.1 of Elysia marginata. Lineage (NCBI taxonomy): Eukaryota > Metazoa > Mollusca > Gastropoda > Plakobranchidae > Elysia > Elysia marginata. The sequence goes on along the minus strand of BMAT01002336.1, from coordinate 148,559 downwards.
CTTAGAGCAACGAAGAATTGAAGCCATCATGAAAGGAGATCAGATGGAAACCCCCCTTACCATCAGCATGTCATCACCTGACCCCTACATCACATTGCAATGTCAAGACTGTGGGTTTACAACCAGCAAAGAGAAAAAGCTGGTGAAGCACATCAGAAAATGTCACGGGCAACTGGTCATCCAATGTCCCTGGTGTCTCAGCAGTCACTTTAGCAGCAGCCCAGGAGCTCTCTGTGCCCACAAGAAGCAGCAGCACCGGTCAGTGAGACTCAGGTGTTTTCTGTGTCAGTTCAGTTCCCGCAGCCTGAGCAGGTGGGCCGATCATGTGACCAAGTCTCACCCCAGGTCTCTCAGTTCTCTTGTTGGTGTTGCAAGTGAGTTTGTCAAACCCAAGCTCGGGCCAGCCTCCCACGGCGACGTCACTGGAAATGTTCTATGTCAGCCTGGAAAAAAAGAAAAAGACAACATCCATGTTAAGTCTGATGGTTCTTCACAGCAAGATCTGAAGGGTTCTAGTCCAGTCGTGAAAGATAGCGGTCCACAAAGCCTCCTAAACCATGAGCAATTCTCTGTTTCTCTGAGCCAGTTTTCCACCTCCAAACAGGCAGATTTGAGATCTCATGTTGCGTTGAAACATCAAGATCTCAGCAATACGGCACCAACATCTTGTGATGTGAGAATCAAGCAGCTTGATCAAATTATGTCTATTGAGTGTCCTTACTGTGGTATCTCCTATTCTGACATCAACGTCTTAAAGCAGCACTGTAAGTCCAACCACAAGAAAGATTCAATGTACTCATGCACAGTCTGTGACCATCAGTGTAAGTCTTTCTCAGCTCTTTGGAGTCATGTAAAAACTCATCTTGGTGACAAACCCTCTGCAGACTCGCACATTATGCCAAAACATGTAAGTCCCCCTCCTCACAGATGTTTGCTTTGCAGTTATGCCACAAAACAGGCACGATACCTGAAAATGCACATGAAAATACATTCAGATGAACGCCCTTACAAATGTTCACTTTGCAGCTATGCTGCTAAACAAAAAAAGACATTAATGAGGCATATGAAAACTCATACAATTGAGAAGCCTTACAAGTGTTTGTATTGTGATTATGCTGCAAAATTTAAGGATACATTAACTGTACACTTAAGAACACACACAAGTGAGAGGCCCTACAAGTGTCCATATTGTGATTATGCTGCCAAATCTAAGGAGACATTAACTGTACATATAAGAACTCACACAAATGAGAGGCCCTACAAGTGTTCATATTGTGAATATGCTGCCAGAGTTAAGAACACATTAACTTTACATATAAGAACACACACAAATGAGAGGCCCTACAAGTGTTCATATTGTGAATATGCTGCCAAAGATAAGAATAAATTAACTTCACATTTAAGAACACACACAAATGAGAGACCCTACAAGTGTTCATATTGTGATTATGCTTCCAGAAATAAGAAGACATTAACTTCACATTTAAGAACACACACAAATGAGAGGCCCTACAAGTGTTCATATTGTGATTATGCTGCCAAAGATAAGAAGACATTAACTGAACATATAAGAACTCACACAAAGGAGAGGCCCTACAAGTGCCCTTACTGTGATTTTTGGACCCAACAACGCGAAACCTTAACTCAACATATAAGGACTCACACAAAAGAACGCCCATTCAAATGTTCAGTTTGTGACTATGCTGCAAAAACAAAAGTTCAATTAACTAGGCACATGGCAGTTCACACAAATGAGCGTTTCTTTCCATGTGCATTATGTAGCTATGCAGCCAAGTTAAAGTTTCATCTTAAGAGGCATGTCAGACTTGTTCATGCTTGAGTGACGCTTAGGTCTGATTATCTAACTTAATCTTAACTACCTACTTCCATTTCTACAAGATTTAAGGTTTTTAGTAAAAGTGGACCAATAACATGTACCCGTACAGGAAATTTTTCAGAATGTCAGTTTCATTTTATAAATACATAATTTTACATTTAATTTCTCTGGAATTCTCTGTGTTTATGTTATTTACATTAATGCCTGCATTGTACTCTTATGTTGCTTTTTCTTTGTCAATTTAGGATTTCAAAGTTTATAGAGTGCAGTTCTTACTATGCTCTAGTCCTTGCTAAGTCATCTAGAATTCTGTGTGGCCAAATCTGGACAAATCAGGACTTTTGTTGCTTTTGCAAATGTTGCAACTTCCATGAACATTTTTGTGTATATTATGAAAATGTGGTTATTTTTTGTTTATTTTTAGCATTGTGAAAATTTTTGTACAGCTAATGCAAACACTCACAAAAGGTCAATTGCGTGCCCAATCCCACAGAGCTCAATCTTCATTTAATCTGGCTGCCTGACATTACAATAATATGGGGCAAGATGGGTAAAACTGGGAGTAGGCTTCATATATGCCCAATGCTGGGTCACAAGCCTCAAAGTCAAACACCTGAGTTGTCTCGTCGGTCCACTTACAGAACTTCCGCTTGTCTGGGCTTATGGTTACCTCGGACTGCCCCGGTTTTCCTCTTCATTTGATTCCTTGTGTTTGACAACGATAATGATAGCGCAACAGGAGCATAAAGTTTTATTCCACCCCCACCCCCCCCAAACTGCCAAATTCTCTCAAAATCAACTCCACATCTCAAGTAGCCGAAGTTTGCCTTATAAATTAGCCCCTCCAACATGTTTGATGTTGAATCTTGTTTGCTCAGCGGTTAGCTGGCCAAGAAACATTCCTCTATGTATGATGTAAGGTTGACCTATATGAGCTCACATTGCGTCCAGACTGTGAAAAAAACTAATTCACACAGCTATGTGAAATTTGCTTTGCTAGTGGTCTCGGCAAGTGATGCATGGGCGCAGCTGTCTCTGAATGATAATTGGGAAAAGTCCAAACTTACTGTCATGCGGACCATGAGAAAACAGTGCATGAGCAGCATGACTAGCTAAAATCAATAGCGATTGGAAAGACAGATTTGTTTCTAACACTCTCACCACATTTAAACCGTAAGCTTGGATCTAAACGTGTGGAATGCCTTCCGTAACATAATGTAACTAGGCTATGGCTGTGGGTTTGTTTCTAAACCATTAAGTTTTAAGTTTTCAATAAAGTTTACACCAGACAAAATGTGCGGTATCGACCTATAAATTACAACAAAGGGCATTACACTAAACAATTGAGGGTAAATACTTTAAAAACAGTGTCCCCACAGAATTCAGTACCTATCAAAAATCCTCAATTTCACACTAAAAATCATATAATTCCCACTTTGCATTTACTTTAAATTAAAGAAAACGAAGTATTGCTTAAAATAAGACCGGCAAATCAGAACTAACTTTAAGTAAGACAGAAGAATATCATTTCATTTTAGGTCTAACACTTTCTTTCTACCCTTTTAAGTATTTAAAATGCTCAATTAGGTTTACTTGATGTATTAAACAAAGAAAAAGCAATAGACAAAACAGCTGGAGGAAAATACGGCATAAAACGGAAAATTTCATGCTATCTGCATGATTTTTAAGTAGGTCTACGTAGATAGCATAAAATTTTCAGCGCAAAAAGTAACAGCCAGCGAAGTTGTACTAGTACAGGTAATATAGGCCCTACATATGATTGTACAGTTTAAATTAAATGGTGGGCCAGTTTTTGGTTGTTGTTGTTTTTTTTTCTTTTTTGCTGAGTTTATGGGGTTTCTTTTTTATTCAGGGATGTAAATCTTTCAGAATTAAGCTGATTTCAACTTTTTCTTTTTCTCCCTAATTTGGGATTTCAGCTCAAATGTCCTTCACAAAAAAAATCAATGAGTAATTCAACACCTGCCTGCAGGTAACTTTTTGCAGTACATGTATGAACATTAATCAAGAGCACAACTGCTGCTTTTATAAGTCTTTAGTAGTTGCCCTTGCCTCTTACCACTCTGTACATGTAGTTCTACAAAGCAATAAGTCTCACATCATGTTCAGGTTCTTTTTTTTTTACAACCCTGTTTATTTCAATTGTCTCTCTTATTTACCTGGAATTAAATTCAGTTGCTAGGTTATACTTTGATACAGGAGTATACTGCCTAAAACGGGACTTTTGGGGCAACTGAAATAAAATATGTACCCCTTAAATAAATGCAACTAAGTGCAAGTTCTTCAGTAGAAATGTATGGGACAAATTTTATAGGTAATGAAACACTAATTATTATTTACCCTGACAAGACCTGTGTGGAAAAAACATTCTCTCACACACACTCGTGACACAAAGTACACACGGTTGCTTATCTTGTATCAAATGTCTAGCCAAGCCTAAATCTAGCTGTCTTCACTGTATACGTACCATCTAGATTTAAAACTAAAAGAACCACGAGAATTGCATGTTTTGTTATAACTTGTTATGTATTTTCCCAACTGATTTTTGGAGAAACTTTGAATCTATTGAACATTGCTGACGTTCCTAGTACATGTAGCACAAACATTATAATTTCATGTATATATGATTTATATCAGTCATCACTTGTACATACTAGCGCATAATTTGTATAATACATGTACATGAATATATATATATATATATTTTATGCTTGTTTGGTTTTGTTTAAAGGTATTACATGTATCATTATGCTGCAATTTTTTGCAACTTGTGCCATTATGTATTACCTAGATCTACAACTTTTTGCCTCAAAGTCAAACACCTGAGCTGCCTTGTCAGTCCCACTGCCATTTTCAGTTACAATTGAAGAGGGTTTTTATTTTCAAAACTAGGTTCAGTCCAGTTTGGGTAAAATTTAATATTTATCCAGAACCTGTTGAAGAATGAACATTTTTCTTCTTACTCTTAACAAAAATATTGGGCTGCTATTACCAGCTACAAACCCATATGCCATGAATTTCCGTTTAATTTTAATAGGGATAAAGAAACTTGAGGAAACCAAAGGATTCCATTTTCTCTAAACTATTCAAAATGGACTGAACCAAGTTTTGAAAAAATAAAACGGTCTTCAATTTCCCACATGGACGGGTCAAATCCAACAAATTTCTTTGAAAAATTTGTCAAATCTGCTAATGTATAAAACTTAACCAGTTTTACTTCAAAATCACCGAAAATAGTGGATAGGTTTCGTTAGTATTACACTGTAAAGATTCAATTATAATTAGTGTTAAAGAAAAGAAAAAATCTAGGCTATATTTCAGTTTGTTGAGTCCAAGATTTTTGGATAGGGTCTAATGACTATTTGTAAACATGCACTCGTATATATATGTTTTTATTTTAAAAGTTTAATGTATTTTTACAGCCGTGAGGATGCAGTCAAGGAAGTCAGGATGTTACCTTCATTTTTTCTTACTTTTCAATTGATTGCAAAATCAAATTTTTATAGTTTTAATGACACGTTAATTTAGGGCTTTACTGTCGTTTAGTTATCCACCATAGTGAGGCGTTAAATGTTGTAAATACAGCATGTAGGCTGAAGGTATACAGTGGAGTTCACTCAAAATCAACCTGCTTAACTAAGGGAAGCTCTTGCTTAGAGTCAACTCTGTTTCATTGTCCCATTTAGTATTTCTTTATATTTTTGTCATGGTCAAAGTTAGCTTTGCTTAAGTTAAAGTCAACACATTTTTTCAATCCAGAGGTGTTGAGTGTAGTTGTTTAAGCATGTTAAAAAATTTTTTTTATGTGGTGCTACTTAGAGAGCTGTAGCGAAAAAAAGCTTAGCTATAGTAGTGTAGTTAAAATACATGTATTTCAAATCCTAGGCTAGATTTAAGAAAGGAGGACGAGAGAGAGAAAAGAAACAGGGTATTATAATATTGGGCTAGATTTTAGAATGGAAAATAAGAGGAAAAGAAAGTGAAAAGACAGTTGTAGCATATTCATATGTCAACTTACCATATAGGTCTATACATCATTTTACATGTTTAAGTACACGTAAGTTCCATCTTGTTGACTCATTCAAATTTCCTGTTAGTGTTATCCTTGTAATGATGGATGATGTTAACACCGTGCTATAACTTGATTTTTGTATATGTGTTTAAGTAAAGAGAATAGCCAAAATAAATTACACGCTCCCAACAGTAAGACATTTTGTTTTCTCCAATCTTGTTTAACTTTCCTTCAAAAATATTTAATTCGTGTGTTACATTACAAATTATGTGTGTTACATGTTTTGTTTTGTTTCGTTTTTTTTTTCAAAATATTTCAATGCTATTGCAGTTTCTGTTCATGCAAATATTAGTGTTTTATGTTTTTACCTTAATATTATTGAGAAATGAAAGGCTGTTTTCATCACAATGAATTACATATTACAAATTGCAAGATATGCATCTCTGGTTTCAATATTGATCACTGAAGATAATGATAGCTGTACATGTAACATGTAAGCACATGTACATGTAGTAATTACAGTAACAACAACACCATTAAATTATAGTAGGCCTAATTCTAGAGTTTAATAATAATACATGGGCATATTGAACACGTGTAGGCTACATATTATAAGCCTGTGTCTTTTTTGTCGCCCAGTGCATTTGTAGTCTATACATTTGCAAATGTACATGTACTAAACCTCTAAGTGATGAACGGTATAAACCTAAATGGAATCCTTTTGTTGTTTCTGCTTTGATGACTAATTCGTCTGTATGTTTGCAGCGCAGTTTTCTGTCAAAAGAGTTGCATACACATGAGTTTTGCTGTTTTACTTTTAAGTAGTTGTCTACATATTTTTTTTTCATGTTTACATGCTTTTGTCTCTAACCTTGTGTGCTTTTGGCGAGGTTATCAATACATCTCCGGCGCATTTGTTTGTTTGATCCTTGGCCGATTCAAACCAAGGACTTTAAAATTGGTATTAGCAGCTGATCCGCCTAGTGTCTGGCATTATGGATTTAGTGTTGAGTCTGGTCAGCACGGTGTCAGGATAATGTGACTTGTAATTGTATGCAAGCGCTCCTTACATCACAGTGTGGCAGCACGCTTTCAATTGTCCCCAACGACATTTCTGATATAACCTCGAAGTTGACTGGGACGTTAAATTCAAACAACTAACCGTAATCATATTATTGTCATCTATCACGTTTTTTTTTTTTTTTTGTGTGTGTGTCTCCTATGGCTAAACAAGGCTCACCTTGAGCGTTATGTGCGTTCGCCCTGTTAGTGTTAGACCTACTGTTAACTGTTTTGACAATATAGGACCTAAGTAAATGTATCTCTTTCCCTTTTGTCCTGGACGCTTCTAGTTCTTCATGATGGTGTGTTGAAAGGGGGGGGGGGTGATCCAAGACTTCTGTATAATAATTATATAGAGCAACTTACGTGCCCCCCAGGCAGGACCCCGAGATATTTAGTTAAAAATGCTCATGAAATATTCAAAGGTCTCCGTATCCATACTCACCCTTGACCGAAGAATGTCATCATCCTCTGCATCAGTTATTGCCTTCTAGATTCTCTATGATTTTCCCTTTGCCAATTTTCAATACATCAGTGCATTCGGCTCTCATTATCTTCTCTTGAAATTAGGGTAGGACGAAGGCCTTACATACTATAGGTGGAGTATTCGTAAATCGTTCAAGAAGTTCGATTACCGAAAGTTTTTATTGTTCTACAAAAATACATGAACTGGTTTTACTTTTCATAAATGAAATCGACCTACAAGTTCAATGTCAGACTCTTTCAGTGTCATAATGATAGACAGTCGAGCGAGTTTTTTGTAGAAATAGGCCCTCGTGGATACAATGCCTAAATTACATATGTGCGTCTCAATCTCAGCGTGTCGGAGATATTTCAAGTCTTCTTATCAATACATGTATCATGCAATGACTGACGCTTAAGACCGACGGCCAAACGACACGAGTAGGCTCTCACCCTGTGCGCACTTAGGCCTAACTCATTAAGATTTAAACCGTACTGTATGGTTGGTAAACCAGAGCTTTATAGTCCATATTTAATTCATGCACTTATGCTATAGTTCTACAATAGCGTGCCAGTACTGATAAATGAAGGTATCTTCTTTTCTTCGGCAATGTCACGCAGTTCATGTATAGACTTTCTTACATGTTATAGTTTAGGAGACAAAGAAACCGTTCCATCGTGCTTCACCGAGTTGGAAGATGTGAATTATTATTCATTGTATTTCTTTCAATAATGGATTTGTGTAGTTCATTTTTCTAGTGTGAGTAAAAACTCGTAAAATATGACGAGACGCTGTGAATTCTATGTAAATTGAGCATCCTTGAGTTTGTATTGAAACGAGTTGTGTCTCGGTAGTTTAGTAAAGCCCTCGCTCGTCTTGCTCTTCTATTTAAAGTATGAATCAAGTCTTTGGCAGTAGAGTTATGTTAGGTTACATGTACCATAGCCTAAGTTGAATGTTTGAGTCACTCATAGTTCATATCAAAGACAAGCTTTGTTTCGACCATTGTCAATTAAACTAAAAGCCCATTTCACTTCACTGCTATTGCTAAGTAATTTCATTACCTTGAATTTTTCAATCCTCACTGATTGTTGATTACTTACTGGCTGGCTTCGCATCAAGATGAGAAAGCTATGGTTTTGCAAGGATCGCTTTTAAGTTGTGAGTCGAGTATTACAACATATGGTGCATACATTATGTGCTCTTTATGTATTAGTACTATTATCTCTAACATCACCTCAAACTTTGGAAGATTGAGGATCGGTGAAATATTCGTAAAAAAATGAAGAGAGACATAATAATCAATAGGTAAATAATTTAGGCCTTATCTCAAAGGAATTACACTAATTAAAAGAGATCACTGGATACCCCTCAAATTAGTTATCTTTTTTTCAAGCATTTTATTAATCACCCGTGCATCCAATGGATCCTTGAATTCATCTCGACGTGCCCCAGGAAATAAGTACATGTATGTTTTTCCAAGCATCATTACAGTGCTTAGGTTTGACTGCAATCATTAAAACTAAGTTACGTATCTTGATAGGCCTACTCAACAAGGTTGAAGCAGATTTTCCTTAATCTACAAACAATCCGACTTTAAGTCTGCGCATTCTGTAATCACGATGATAATTTTTTTTTGCAAGCAATCATTTATAATTATAAGCTCACGTGTCTGATAAAAAAAATTATCATGGCTTTCTTTCTATTTCTTAAACTGCAGATAATTACACATTACAAGCTGTCGGTAGTGATAACTTTCAAAGGGCAAGACAGTAGTCATGTAACATGATTGTGCAATTGGTAATGTGATATAATTAAGGGCTAGAAAAGTTGCGGATTCATTAAAAATAAGAAACAAGAAAGAAACAGTTTAGAAGATAACGGAATATATTTTTGGACCTCTTTATGCCTCAGTCCAGGTATGCCAGGACTACTTACAGCAAAAGCAAAGCAATGAAGGGCCGAGAAACTTTTTTTTTTAATTCAGTGGAAAACTCCGAAATCGAAGTCTGGTAATCTAAATTTCTCATACAGTGGAATTCTAATGAAGTCAACACCCCGGCACCGAAAAAGAAATACAAAACGGGACTGCCAAACAGTGTTGAGTTTCGGCAAGAGTTTCCGTTAAAGGTGTTGACTTTAAATGGATTCCAAAATAAGTTTTCTATGTGAGGTTTCTTTTTTCTCTTTGGCTTTGTTGGATTTGAGCTCTAATTTCGGAAGTTCATAAGGTTCATTATTTTGTCTTAATTCGAAGTTTATATATTGAGGTTTACAGAAAGTTTTCCATGCAATCCCTGGCAGTTTTACTTCTCCAAAGCATTCAGTTCTATGATTAACACTTACTGCACAAACTTGCCTACCAAGATTAGTAAGAAGATAAAAAGAGACTGTACCCATAGAATACGTTAGTTTCTGCATTTATTCAAGAGAGGGATGAGAGAGGAAGTTGCTACAGCAATACTGTACACTAATAAAAAGTACATATGGGATATTAAAGCGGCATATGAATTTGCATCGGAAAATGCAAGCATTGACTACAAAACTACTATCCATTGAAAATAATAGACCTTCAGGTGAGCATGAAAGAAGGCATAATGCTCCAACATACAAGAAAATTGCCATTTTTATGCATAATGACCTTATTGGAAATCGTGACATTGTTCTCTTTCAAAAAGACAAATTACGGGGCATAATTATGTGCATTGCACAAATCATAATTATGATCCCTTGCAGCACCCGATCTTGTTTCAAACTGGACAAGATGGATGTTTTTGTTTCACCCCCATTTTCGTCAACCGTTCATTGAACGGGTAATCATGTTTGTTTCTTAATATTTTTGTAATGGTTATACTCAATACATTTTTTTCTGTCCCAAGGACGACTTTATCAGGATTACACTGTATTTATTTCAATTGCGATGGTTGTTGAACGATTTCCCTAGTTTAGGTTACATTTTTATCAAGAAAATTTAACACTTGAGAGAAAATGGTAGATTATTGCATGTAGACTTTTTTTAAAAAACTACACTGTATTCGAAAATTATTGAGCTGCTTATGCAGTCTTCTAAGACTTTTCTACTTTTTTCTCACAATTTTGGTAAAGCAAGAAAACATCCTACAATTTGCTATCTTATACCACCACTAAATTAATATCCGTGAGATTTTCCACACAGCCTTGCCTTCAAAAGGTTCTATAAGATTAGTAAATGTACTTGTTGAGAGTTTATTCCTAACTTTGTTAACCCAGCTTCTCTGAAACTAGTGAAAGAAGCAATTGTCAAGCTATTGACGACTGTCGTCCACTGGAAACAGTTCTGAGCTATCTTTGAAATTTATACCCCTTAGGCCTAAGCTCGGCCTCTATCTCATGACTGTTGAAGTTTAGTAGGTGGAAAAACATCAATGATGTTGTCGCATGCCCTTCTTGTAGCTGTAGCCTCTATCGCATGCTATGGCGTTTACCAGTTCATCGACGAGGTCGGTCTCAATGGGAGATACTACAAGCACCACCCAGGCGTATGTAGGTGAGTCGGGTCTTGCTGTTGGTTAGTTAGTTGCATTGTAGGTTAGTAGTACTCTCACGGAATACTTACACATAAATTGTACAGGCTGAAGAAAAGTGTCAAGACGACATTGTCGATTTATTGTTCGATAGGCCTATCTCATTCTCGCTTACTAAAAACAAGAGCAGTGTTGGAGCAATGTTTTATCCCATGTTAAAATTTGATCAACGCAATGCATCAACTTCCAATGTAAAGATCTCGTGAATTACTCCCACCCCTCTCTGTCTGTCTGTCTGTCTCTCTCTGTGTCTCTCTCTCCCTCTCTCTCTCTCCCTCTCTCTCCTTCTCTCTCCCTCTCTCTCCCTCTCTCTCTCCCTCACTTATCGTTCCCCTTTCTCTCCATTACTCTCTTCGTCTCTCTTTGTCTATCTCCTCTTATTTACCTTTGTAAAGGAACGGGAGCACACTAAGTAAACTTTCTTTCAATTCAATCAGGCGTGTACCAGGGATAGAGCACGGGTCTGAGGATATCCATGTGATGAGTGACGGGAAAGCTTTCATATCTTCTGGTTTTCTCATGGCAAAAAGGATGAAGGAATATGCCGAGAAACACGATGTCAAAGGGAGATTAGTACTGTTTGACTTCACAGATCCTTCAGCAGGAGTTATGGAGCTGGCGCTGGAAGCTGACCGAGGTATAAACAATGTAAACAAAGTTGAGCACTCAACACAATACTATTACTAAGCTTACTTACACTTACAGTGGAATCCTGATAAATACAACACCTCGGGAGCGAAGCAGTGTGACGACTTTAAGCATGGGATGACTTTAGCCATCACAAAAATATAAAGAAATACAAAATGGGACTGCCCGAGTTGACTTATAGCAGGAGTTTCCTTTAAAGGTGTTGACTTTACGTGGATTCCATTGTACTACTACTAAGCTTACTTACAGTGAAATCCTGATCCTCAACACCTCGGGATCGAAACAATGTGTTGACTTTAAGCAAGAATTGACTTTAACTATCACAAAACTTAAAAGAAAAACAAAATGGGACTGCCAAACAGAGTTGACTTTAAGCAAGAGTTTCCCTTAAAGGTGTTGACTTTAAGTGGATTCCCTTTGAACATCTACAAGTATAACTTTAAATTATTCTGACGTTATTCGTTAGTCTTAAAATCTAATAGAGCTTGTTATTTTAAGGGTGTATTCCTGAAGTTCTTTGTCACACAATTTTGGAAACAAATGTCCCACAGTTTTGCACGTGATATTTTGAAATTGTCACAAAATGGAGAATATTGCTACTGCAGTCTAAGCCACTCTAAGGAAGGATGCATCATGCAAAGTGAAAAGTTTTTGTATAATCCTTCTAACAAGAGAAATATTTTCAGTGAAGAGGCATGCCCTGTGGGCTTGGACAAAATATAGGCCTACAAAGTATAATCTAAAAGAAAAACTAGAAATGCCTCTAATTAAAAATTTTATTGAGTTCAGAAATTAAAAACTTCAAAATGTTTTAAAAAATCACACAGAACAACCCAATAATAAACTTTAAAATTCAGAGTCACTCTAATACATTTGAGAGACAAAAACAAAATCGAAACTAAGAGGCAGTCCAACCTACCAATAGAAAAAAAATAAAGTGCCAAATACCGATGCTTCCTAAAAATCATTAAAAATGATGAAAGATGACACAGATGAGCCTCAATTTTTTTTAATCTAAAAGAAGCGATGCTCGATCACGGTTCTAATACTTCCATCTTTAAATTCTTTTATATACACATGTACATGTAACATAGCCATAAGAGAACATGAACTTTAAACAAATTTTATAGCACAACAAAAATGTTCAGCAAGAAATGGCCTCTCTCTCTCTCTCTCTCTCTCTCTCTCTCTCTCTGTTCTGCTTCCATACAAAAATGGACACATAGGTCTAATTTGGAAAACGTCGGTACAAAGGGTTGTAACTCTTGATTATCGCATTTCAGACAGAAATGATTTTGCTATTGGTTAAAATATTAACCTTATGAATGAAAATCAACATTAGGCCTAAAAGTATACATGTGTTTCAAATTAATTATAGAATATAATATTACAAAATTGGTGGTCGCGTCGCGGGAGGTACCAAAATTTGCGGCTGGGTTGAAGCGACAAGCGGTACACAATCCTGGAGGGACAGAAATTCACTTCAATTGTTTCCTTTCCCAGATTTCCACGGTAAAAAGTTCAGACCTCACGGCATATCAGTCCTGGAGGATAAGAGAAAGGGAAAGCACCTGGTCTATGTGATAAATCACCCGGATGAGTTACCGGACGTGGTTGAAAAGTTTCGCTTCTCTCCTGCCTCGAAACGCTTGGTTCATCTGAGGTGAGGGCTCATTACATGTCCTACAGTACATTCAGTTGTGAAGTGTCTTTTAATTAATTTTACACCTATCTAGCTTTAGGACAACTGGACATATGATTATTATCCTTTTCAAATCATAATAACCATTAATTTTGGGCTTTTCAGTCATAAATTTGAAGCTGGACATGTATAGGTATATAAAAAATTGAAGTTATTTATTATAGGTACCGGTATATAAAATACTAAAATGGCTTTGCAATTTGGTATACATTTTTAAATGCCAATCTATAATTGTATACATTTTTCAGACCTTTCACCTCTGTGGACCTAATGCAAAGTACTTCAATTTTTACGTTATTACTGATATAAAACTCTTCAAACTCATTAGTAGAGAGGACTACCTGAAATTCAACGGAAACAATAAAAAGGTGAATCGTTTTTAAACGAACTATTGCAAATAGTAAGTTATGATTATTTATTACGGACGTTACTTTTAAAATTTAATAACTTAGAACGCATGTCAGCTGAAGTATTTATAGACAGCAGCAAGAATTATTTAAACTTAACAAATTCTCTGGTTAATGTATCTATGTAAAGATAGTATTGTTCTTTACTATCAGATCTATTCCAGTTGGCGACAAAATGACCGCCGCAAACGACCTTACCCTTGTTGCCGAGGACCAGTTTTATATCACCAACACGGCTGTTTACCATTCTAAACCATTCTCTACCATGGAGCGTTTCCTACCTTTGAGAACCGGTGGCGTGTTTTTCTACAATGGCACCGATATCTATGAGGCGATTCCAAACCTTAGTTACCCTAATGGCATTTTTCTTAGTCCTGATCACAAGTGAGTTAATTCTAGCACAAAACAACCAACATCTAGGTCTACCTCTTGTACTCTTGTCTAAAAATGGTAACCTTTATACATGTAGGCCTATAGGCCTATTAATTCGGTCCAATAACTATTTTCAAACCATTGGTATTCCCTTCATAGGCTACCTGTACTATTAGTTCTTTCTATGAAATATTTACAAACCCTTTGTCATTATTCATGTCTCGTGTCTTGTGTATTTTTTTTTTTGCTTTTTTTATTTTTAATCTTTTCTTAACGTATTTTTTTAACAGATTGCTCTACGTGCTGTCCTATGTTGAGAAAACACTGCTGGTGTACCGGCTCTCTCCGGGAACCAAGGGCGCTGAACTCATGCAGACAGTCCAGCTCTATGGCAGGGGAGATAATATTCAGTTATCCCAGTCTGGTGACGCTCTTCTGGTTGGGGCCCACCCGAATTATTACACGTTTTACAAACACTTTGCCTCACCGACTCCGGCAGATGTTAAAAGTCCTTCTTCAGTGAGTAGATTTAGAACTAGACCTGCCTGCTTGGCACTTGTAGTCTGAGTAGGAATCCAATTTGAAAATCTTTCACAGACACGTTTTGTTATTTTGAAATTTATGTACTCTGTGGCGTCGTGGTCTAGGAGTAGACGCTCGGCTTTTGGACCGAGAGGTCCGGGTTTTGAGTCCTGCAGTTCGGTAGGTGGACGGTAAGTCCTTGGGAAAGGGTATTTATTTACAGTTTTACACACATTTCTTTGTCTCATTTATGCATTAAAGGAGTACATGACTACAGACAGTGGAAGATCTT
>BMAT01002336.1:106193-125806 GCA_019649035.1 Elysia marginata | reverse complement strand
CTCCCCTTTCTGAAATTTCGTAAGTCCTAACCCTGCCGACTTCAAACACTTATAACTTACTAACGAGGCATGATAGAGCTTTTCTGTTTGTTGTATTAGGAAAAAGATAAAATAAACTTTTCTGTTATACCAATATCTGACTATCTTCTAGTTTTGACTTAAGACTCATTTGGACTGGTTGCAAGACATATTATGACTAGTCAGCTGATAATACATAAGTGCGCTAACTGATAACAAATCACACAAAATGGCCAAATTTCTGCAACAAAATTACAGCTATTAAATCCTGTCATCAATATGAAATGTTGTGCTAAAAAACACTTCAATAAACAACCTTGTTGCATTTTTTGGTATGAGCCTTGAACACAATTCAAATTTAGAAAAAGATTGAAAATAAAAAACCAATATTCTAAATAATTTTAAAAATTAGCAAGAAAAAAAATGGCACTAAAAGAGAAGAACACTTTGTTATAGGGGCATCAAACAAGGCTTTGCTGAATTCTTATTACTCAAAGTCCACTGATAAGGGACTTCAGTGTTATTGCAGCTTTTATTCATTTATAATGAAAAGCAAAGGAAACACGAACAATAATTTTAGCATGATGTGAAAACAGACAATGCATTCACAATGTAATTCATACTCGTAGACTAAAATGAACTTGTAAAACAAGAAGTAGTACTCCATGTACAGTGGAGTTTACTTAAAATATACCTTGTTTAATATAAACTTTGGGTTTATACTAGATTTTTGGTCCTACTGCTTAACATAAAATTTGGAGTAAAAATTTTTTTTTTAATTGGGCCCAGATGGGTCTATTTTAACAGGGTTCCACGGTACATTAACTCACAAAATAAATCCGTAACAAGAGGGATAGGTTGTCACCTAAGGTCCGATTGAGTTCTATCAAAACAATAAGTTTTCATGTACGTAACATAAAAAACATTAACTTGCACAAGATCATTTGTAATAAAGACTGGCTGTAAGAATTTGAAAAGATTGCTTTTTCATAAACAATTGAAAACAATGTGGGACTTTAAAGTTATCTTTAAAGCTCTTCAGTCAAATTGAAGGCCAAATTGGAACAAAAAATAGGTAAATAACAATTAATTTACATAGCACAGTGAACTTCACTGACGTCGATTCGCAGGCAAAAATATCAACTTAGATGCAAAATAGAGTTGTTTTTTTTTTCCCTATGAGCATTGTCTATAAAAATGACCTCATTGGTTATTACAAGTTACAGGTAGTGGTTTTTTTTTTAGTATAAGGTTTTAATTTAGGAACCTTTTTTAAAATTCTTTTGCTGACTCTGTTCTTTTGAGTACAGATTCTCTTAACCTCCATGCATATTGGGTCATTTCTTCTCCTTTTTTTTTTCTTTTCCTCACGTTAATATACAGTGGAATACACTTAAATTCAACACCTTTAAGGGAAACTCTTGCTTGAAGTCGTCTCTGTTTCACAGTCCCATTATGTATTTCTTTATATTTTTGTGATGGTTAAAGTCAACTCTTGCTTAGAGTCAACACCTTTTTTCGATCCCGGGTTGTTGACTTCATCAGGATTCCACTGTAGTTAATATCTAGCTTTTTAACCCTCCGCTCCATTGAGTTGTAAGAAGGGCACTCCACTCATCCCGGATCCAAATGGGACCAACCTTTTTCATCAGACCGAAAGGGTATGCAAAGTCTCTACTTATGATGACATTTTTATTTAGTATTAGTACCTTATCTTATGCTAGATAGTAAAAGAGAAGCTGTGAAGGAACTTTTAGGAGTTTTGAAACTGAACCTGGGGGGTAGACTTTTGTGAGGTGTGGGGTATTTAGACTTAGGAGGGTAGGGGGAGGGGGTCACTTTTGGAATCGAGTGAGTTTTTTAAATTCTGTTTCTAATGAAAAATCGAGTTATAATGTATATATATATTTATATAATTGCTCCCATAGAAACACACACAAAGTAAAGTGAACTATATGTTGACTTCAGCATAGTTGAGCATGAGTAGATTGCTTGAGTGCAACCCTTAAGCAAAATGGAAGTCAGTCATGAAAGATTTTTATAAGTCTATGTAAAGCTCATAACCTTCTAATATCTCAACTAAAAACAAAACTGCACAAATGAAGGAGCTAAAAGAATCTGTTATTACATATAAACTTGGTCTGAAACAACTGTTCAACATTCCCAAATAGTTGAGGGTTTTTCTTTCTGTCATGCAACAGGCAGTATAAAGTCATTTTTTTTAAAAATATTTTCTGACACAAAAATTTATGGTCTAACTTGGTATTTCCTTTTAGTATGTTCACAATTTGGTTTACTGAATGCATCTAACATTATCTTGGGGGTCTTAGCTTTACGTGGATGAGTTCTTTAGTCGGGAGAGCATAAAAAACGAATAAATATCTTGCATTTCATTTACATTTCACATTTTTTATATTTAGATACATGTATTTTTCTCGTACAAACAAATTTTTTTTAAATGCCCTGTATAAAAAGCATGTTATTTACTCTGCCTCCAATTATTATGTTCAGAAAAAATAAGGTTTATTACTTGACAAGGATTTTGTTTTAATAGTACACAAGTACCGTGGTAAATCTAGTATATCTCTGTCATGCATGTCTCGTATTCCACTTTGCTGTCAAGCAGGTGGGGTGAAAAAAGCATTCGAAACTGCAGATAGGAAGTAAATAGATATGAAAGACAAAAGTAGTATAACGTTGGTATACGAATTCATGAATGATCCAAGAGGTAGAATATACGAGGAAAAACCAAGAAATATACAAATCTTCACCAGTTAACACTTGCCATATCTCCATGAAAAACAGTTTTCAGAAAATCAACTTTTAAGGTTTAATCGTATTGTTTTGGTAAATGTTTGTGTATTATAGGAAAAAAAAAATTACACCTAGTGATAATGTATGTAGTTTTAATATTTGAAAAAATTAATAGTTTTTATGGTTATTCAAATTAATGATTGATTGAAGGGTATTTTTACAAGCCCAATTCCACTTCAAAGGTGCTCTCAGGGCTTGGGTCCCAATGACAATTTACGGGCTGCCACCCAGAGACTAGCGGGGATACCATGACTTAGCCTCAGCCGGTCACATTATACTGACACCGACCCAACCAGTAGGGGCCCGGACTGTGCTCGGCTGTGTTTCGAACCCGCGACCTTTTGGCCACGGAGCGAAGCCACTACCAACTGAGCTATCTAGGCCCCTTATTCAAATTAATGAGATAAGAACAAAAAAATTGATGTTGATGTTTTTACCCCTTTTCATGAAAAGGCTTCAATTTACTTGTGTATGTCCTTATAAGTGCGCTTATAGATTTATAAGTGTTGTATCTCCAAATTGTGAAGTGCGCTGATCTAGTTAATTTTACATCTACACTATCTACACACAAACCTTAAAAGTTTGGAAAATTCCACATGCGTAAAAGGAAAGTTACAAACAACCAATTTTTTTATAATCTTGATGCAAATTGCTTTCACGCTGTACAGTTGGAGATAAACAAATGCAAACTTTATTACTTTTGGAGAAAGACCTACAAAAATTAATTTTTTTCATCTTTTGGACATACAACAGATGTAAATTATAAAATTTATCAAAACGATGGAGATAAAACAATTGTGAAGTGGGAAACCATCTCTTCTGCTCCAACAGTTGGTTTAAAATTTATATAGCAAAAAAAAAAAAGCATATGTGGCTCGATGTGGTGAAATCAGGCTTATGTCAAACTGGGTCAAGCGCACGAAATTGCTGCTAAAAAATATATATTACTGTTAGATAAGTCTGCCTCGAAGGCTTATAAATCAAATTTCTCAGGTTCTGGTGAGGTTAGAGTTATAATTTTTTTTCTAATTTAAGTACATACATGAAGCTTTCTCATAATACAAATAACTTCAAATGTCCAAATTATGACATAAGGCTGATTTCAATACGTTGGATCACATAAAGATATTTCTTCCTAGATGTCAAAATCGTTATCATCTCTATTTGTTTATAAGAATGGAGATAAGACAAATCCAAATTGAGATTACAAAATGTCAAAAATGATATTTAAATTTCTCTGTAAAGTAGGGGGTGCATATTGAGAGTTGGAAAGCAGTTATAAATAGTCTGCAGAAACGTCATGGAAGGAAAAGACTTGCAAATATTCAAAAGTTAAGCTTATAAAATCATTAAAGCACAAAAAACTTTGTGTAACGTATTAAGTAGTAGTACCATAACCATCTAGATTGTATATGTTTTTATCCACAAGATGCGTATATATGTACAATGAACACTGGCAAGATAAAACGTGTACAAAGAACCTCGTATCCAACAAACTTTGAGGGAAAATATAGAAAGTTTGTTGAAGCCAAGGTTTGTTGAAAGCAAGGTCTCTTTAAACTAACTTAAAACGAAGCAAAAAAAGAGAGTTTTGCACTATCTATTAACTTTCGAAAGTTTACTTAAAACTAGAAAAAATAGAACACACACAGTGCTGAAAGTTTTTGAACTACTGGCCCGTTATTCCTCTGATATAGTATAATCATTCTCTCTTTCTCTCTTTTCTTTCTTTTTTTCTCTCTTTGATACTGAGATAGCTGCATCGTTGATAAAGTGATCAACATACTAGATAAAAGGTTAAAAAAGACCAACCATTAGTTTCAGTTTCACTTTTAGTTAGTTGAAAACAAGGTTGATTTAAAATTAGTTTGTTTTATACAAGGAAATTTGTTAAGTTTAAAGAAGAGGAAAAAATTGGGGACGTTATTGCAGGTTGTTGAATGCAAAGTTTCATTGAGTCCAAGGTTACACATTCCCAAATACTTGATTAGCTAATCTAGTACAATTCATTCCAGATATTTCGACTTTGAATTGTACATATTTCAACTTATTAGAATATTTGATTAAAAAAAAAGAAACAGATTCGTAATATAAACATATTTCAAATTAAACAAGAATTCAAATTATCCAGTTTCACTTATCTGGACTCGGCTGGAGCATGCAAAGAAGAAACATTTGCAATTTGTTTAAAGCTGTCTTCCATGAACATTAAAGTAAGTCATTAGTTAAAACCATAAAATATTTGAAAATATGCACAGTGTACAACTAAGATTAATTAGAGCACCAATATACCCAATCGTATAATTCAGCTGTACGTTTTTCTTGAACATTTTTACAAACTCTATTCACCATATATGTATAAAAGAGGCCCATTCCAGACTAAAAAAAAACTGAAATAGGTGGCAGCCCCGTCTTTTCCTGTTGATTGTAAACAGTTCAACGGTAGAAAATGCCTTTTGATTTGTTGAAATAAAAAAAAAGTATTTAGTTGACATAAAAAAGAATTTGCCTTACTTCGCTTTTAATGAGAAAGGGATTTCACTTAAAGTCATCCCATTTTTAAAAAAAACCCTTACATAATTAAAATAAAATCACTTATGTCTGATGCCCCATTTCATATTTCTTTCTAATATTTTTGTATTGGATAGACTTAACTTTTGGATAAAATCTACACATTCTTGCGGCGCCGACGTATCGACTTCCTCAAGGTTCCAATGTAAACCAGTTTCCCACTCAAATAATTGGGTTTGTATGGGTATCCTTTTCGGCAATATTTGCATCACAACCAAAGCCTTGCACATCACCTATTAAACCCTCAGATCCTGAAGAGTTCTCTTTAAGCACTTCTATTATAGACGAGGTATTTTTCTGGTTTAAAGCGACAGTTTCCACCCTGATCTCCGGTGGCACACTTTTATCGTCTGCGGTTTTACCACTGAGATGCCTGCACAACTTCCACTTGTTTCTCTCCCTCTCTGCTTCCAGTTGAGCCAGGTAACTCATCGTCTGCTCGCGTATCGTCTCCACGTCTGCCGTCCTCAGACCATCACTGACTGGTAACGTAAGTCCAAGAGCTGGTGTAGTCGGTAGGAGAGGAGGAACAAGGATATATATTTAACTCAGTTTGTTTAATCCATTCTAACCTAAGGCCAGGCGGATATCTCTTTAAAAAATTCTACAAAAATTCATTTAAAAATAATGTATGGCTAAATGTACACAACTGATGTTTTTGGATGTATTTAGTTTTTAGTTGTCATGGATTGATAACCTTCAGGGGGGCTTTTATTCTGAAAGAAATTTTTAAGTTATTTTTAGTTATCTCCCCTTAGGGCGCTTTGTGCGCAATAGTTTGGAAATACTTAATGTTTTTAATGATGCTGATAGCATTTTAACCATTGTGAAACTCAAATTTTTGTCATTCAACTAATCCAACCCCAGAAGTTACGCATGATAGATAGATTTTGTACACAATATATAATAATGTTCAACTAAATAACTGAATACTTTTTTAATTGAGTAAAGTTACCCTACCCGCTTTGACTAAGATGGTGATCATTTATCATGATCAGATAGCTAAAAAAGTAAGAAACATCCTCTTCATCAGCCACTCACATGTATTCACTTGTGGCAAGTGACATTTCCGTGATGTGACTGGCTCACTAGGACAACTGGGGACGTGCAGTAGTAATTTTTACTATTTTTTATAAGTGCACACATTTTCTAAATGCATGCTACTTGAGCCCCCCAAATGCATTGTGGTTAACTAAATACTACTTTACTTGTATTTTTGGCAAGCAAAGCATTCTCTCACCTTTGGCCTTGACCTGTGCCTGAACGTATCCCTTCCGCATCATGCGAACACTGGGGTTGTTCAGCAAAGTAAACAAGAGATGCCAGTTAAATCTAGCCAGTTCTTTTTTTCTCTGCTTGTCTTCTACATCTGTGGGTAGGAAAATAACACACTTTTGAATTAGAACCTTAAACTGATAAAATAAGCAAAGATTTCTCATAGGAGTATCAAGGTTTGAGGATTTCTAAGAACACGAAAATGAATTTCCTATTGCAATGATTTAAGAGATGAGGTTGTTAAAAAGTTTTTAGTTGCTGTAAGTTACTGTAGCATTCAGAAATAATCAGTCCACATTGATAAATCTCAACAGATGTAATAAAATATAGCGAGAGTGTGACACAGGCCTAGGATCAAGTGGTCATCCACATTGCCACATTGTACAACATATAACGCTGTTTTCTCTTTCTCCCCCATTGTGAGAAAAATGTCTCTGCTGCAAAACCGAGAAAATGTGCCCATGTTGAGGGTGAAGATTTATCTCACCATATGATGATGGTAATGATAATGATGATGATTTTGAAGGTGATGATAATGATGATGATGATGATGATGATGATGATGATGATGATGATGTTGATGATGATAGTGGTGATAATGATGATGATGATGAGAAAGAAGAAAATGATGATGATGCTGATGATTATGATGATAATGATGGTGGCGATGATACCTGTACTATGGTCAAAGTGAGTCAGTTGGATCGTCGAGTCTCCTTCATTCACCACGTGCTCGAGGTTTGACCCGTTTCTGACCCGCCCAGCATCTTCTCGCTGGCTTCTCTTGTGTTTCATCTGTATATCAACCAGGTGGACAAAAGTCAGAACAACAGGATGGCAGTGCTGGCTCTCCGTGAGCAAGAACCCGATAAAAGCCTGGTAACCTGCACAGTTGGGCCATAAGCAAAGCAGAAAGCATGAGAAAGGCTGTATGTCAAAATTAGATTTTTTTTATTTCAACGAATTAAAACATAAGGCAGTTTCTACAGTTGAGCAGTTTACAATCAACTAGAAAAGATGTTGCTGCCACCTATTTTAGATTTTAGCCTGGAATGGGTCTATTTTATGCATGTATACACTGTAAAGAGAGTTTGTAAAAATATTCAAGAAAAACCTACAACTGAACTATACAACTGGGTGACATATTCAGAGTGTGTTTGTATTTTAACGCAGTCTAGGTAAGATAACTTTTATTTGTTGCATCATTTGGAAAATTTGACATTGTTGTGACATAAATCTATCATGTTACCAGTACAGAAAATCCGTTTGCATAAAATTGAAATTGCCATTACATACTGGTAACCAGATTGATTCATGAACATATAGGAAAGTGATCCTTTTATATATACAGTGGAATCATGATAAAGTCAACACCTCAATCTCTTTTTCATATTTTCAATCAACAAAAGTTTTCAGCCTTTCAAAACCACTAGACAAATTCAAAATGTAAGAAAAACCTATTGTTCAAAATAACTAACAACACCAATGAATAATGTCAATAGCAACACTAGGTTGATTTTGAATGGTGAGCAAGGCAAAGAATCCTTTAGATTTATCTGGCTTGTGATAAATATTTTGTGAATATGTGCAAGAAAAGGGGGTTGAGGAGGAGAGGCCAGCTAAACCATTGATACTAATAGTGTGGCGTTGTGGTCTTGTGATAAACACTATACGCTTTCAGACCGAGAGGTCAGGGGATCAAATCCCCAATTTGGCAGGTTGGCGTTTAGTCCTTGGGGAAGGCTATATACACACATTACTATGCCGCATTGACAAATCAAAAGAGTACCCAACTATGGGCAGGCTAAGATGTTGTCAGTATACTAGACTAAGGGTGATGCCCTTACCTGCTCCTCTGCAAGTCCAGAAGCCAGTTTGGATGGTAATGGCCTGTTTGGGAACACATATTAAGCTTTCAGAGCATTTCTAATTCTATGCATGAGGTGCTACATAAAAAACGCTCTTAACTTCACATTTTGCTGCTTTTGTTTAACCTTATTTTTTTTGTTTTTGCACTCACCTGGATCAATAGCCCTGAAAGATGGTGGCATTATACAGTGGTCTAGCCTTGGAAGGAGGTACAGGCCAAATATAAGCGACTCCACCACACGCACCAGACAAGAGAAAACTCCCATGAAGATGTTGTAGAAAAACATGAAGTAGGTGGAGATGAAAAAAAATCTCCTGAAATTCAAACATGATTCAATAAGTGTTTTTTGAGGTTTTAAAATATCTTTGTTTTGTAACATGAGTTAAACTTTTGCACAACAAAGCCAATTTCAAATCTTAATTCAATAAGTTGTTTCCGTTGTTTTCAATAGACTTCCCTCCCTTTTGAAATATTCTATCCAGTCTAAATTTCTAATCTAACCAAACAAAATCATAACACATTAAAGGCTTCAGATCCTCGTAGCACCCAATATCAGATATTTTGCAAACAGCTGGACAGCAGGAGCCAAGGTTTCTATACAAACAAAAAAAATTCTCATAAACAGTGCTTCCACTGAGAAGTGATGAAAACCGAGGATTATTCTAGGTGGACCAACCAGTGCGACCGCTGAAGGCGGGAGCACTACTAGGGGGTCTGGGGGCATGCTCCCCTGGAAAATTTTACTCTCAAAAGGCCCTTTCTAGTGCATTTTGGCAAGGTTTGGTCTCAATTTTAAAAGGAGTAGTATTTGCCTATTTAAATTCTACAAGAATCAAACAATTTATCAATTTTAACACTTTCCTTTGACTTTGTTCTCAAAGCTGTGAGTCGTAACTTTTTGACCATATGTAAATGATGTTTTTATAAAGTATCAAGGACATCAATTTTAAAGAAAATAATTTAATTCCTGGAGTACGTAGAGCTTAACTGACACAATCGGATCACAGATTTTCTGTTTTTCTTTTTTGAATGCGGAAAATTGGTGACACAGAAATAAGTCAAGTGCAAATTTCTTTGAGGACGGTAAAAACTGTGGATTTCTGCATAAATGTGGAAGAATAGAAGCACTGCATAAAATACAAATGAGTGCGACAGCCAACTAGACAAGAAATTTTCCTTTTTCACAAATGCAAGGCTTTCCAACTATCACTGGAAGCTGCCTTAAGTAAAACACCTAATTGAAACAGTATTAAAAAATGAAAGGGCTAGAACTTGTTCAGTACAAATTATGGGTGTGAATGGGTTACCTGTATTTGATTACATTTGCTGTAAATTCTCATTGCAAGATTATTTTACGGTTTCAATAGCACAATCCTATTCCATCAAGTCTTTTATTTAATCACTGACCTGTTGGTTAGAGCAAGGGTGTTGCCGCGATCCTGCAGGAAGAGAAACCTGACACTCAACACTTGAGAAAAATTGATCACCACTCCTGCTATTGCGATAGGCCTGTGCAACACACACACACACATGAAGAATGTTTTTAACAAAAATAAGATACTACTGAATCAGTCTTATTGAAAGAAAAACAAAGGTCTACAACCATTCATTTAACAGTGATACATTTATCTTCCAGTTTTCTTATTGCCTCCAACCAGAGGGTAGTTGTGTTATTGTTAACCTCAATCTTAATTACATTACAAAAACATAATGTGGCATTTAAAGGCAAGAAAGTGAGAAAAATAAAAATTAACCTTTCAAAGCGTACAAAGGAACGATTTTTAAGTGAAAAATCACATGAGCTAAGAAGTTAATGAAGTTGATGTTGAAGAAAATTCTTTATTGTTTAAATAATTTTAATAAACTGTAGTGCTATATGTTCTTAGGAGTAAACAAGAAACTGAAATATGAAAAATTTAAAATATTCAAGAAAAAAAATTAAACCATTGCAAAAAAACTTGGAATCTGATAAATATAAGAATACAAAGGCTGATTTTTTAACGTTATTGTGATTACAAGGTTTAAAAAATCCTTGAAATGTTTAGAGTTATCCATAATCACCTCAATGAAAAGATAGAAAAGGAAGTTCCAATACAGCATGCTTAAAAAGTTTGTGTGATGCTTTAAAGTAAACACTAGTTTCAATAATGGGTTGTTTTTCACCACACCAAATAAGTCCTAAGTCTTAAAAACCAATTTCAAAGCTGTTGATATATTTTTAATAAAGTAGAATCCGCAAAAAAATATTTCTTACAAAGTTTGCCTTAAGAAATATTTATTTTATCCATACCATTCAACGTTAGGGAAATTTCTTCAAGGCAAAATCATTATGTGTTTGGACAAATAAAATG
Organism: Elysia marginata; assembly: GCA_019649035.1. NCBI lineage: Eukaryota > Metazoa > Mollusca > Gastropoda > Plakobranchidae > Elysia > Elysia marginata. The sequence goes on along the minus strand of BMAT01002336.1, from coordinate 114,907 downwards.
TATAAAGAGAATAGCCACCTCTGCCAGATTTTCAAAATCGAGCATTTTGAAAAATTGTTGTAAAGGACCCTCATTATTACATTTGTTGGTTGTTATTAAAAATTCTTTTTAAAATAACTGCTTTTTTGCTTTGTTTAGCGTTGAAGGTATAATTATTTTGCAGATGGAGAGAGTTAAGTTAATTTTAACGGAGTTTTGGCATGAAATGGAGTTTTAAAGTTTATGGGAAAAAGACCGTAAAGAAGTTTTATAAAAAAAAGGGTTTGCAAAAATGTGCATGTTTGCAGAGAATTTATTTCCAGCAGGCTTAATTTCATAGTTTTTTTAATTTTATAAGATTTTTGTTATTTGCAATAGAAAGAAAACTTTTTTAAAATCTTTTCAACGATATTAATTTCAAATTTGAATTGCAAAAAGCAGCATTCAACTTATGAGGATTTTAGGGGTTGCAATATAAGAAATGGGTACCTTAACAGGTCAAAACACAAATTTGGAAGAAAAAAAAATCCTGGAACAAATTTTATTTGAATTGGACTTTAAAATTTAAACTCTCACTGTATATTCTTGCAGCTGATTCAAAAGCTGTAAAAAAAATAATTACCAATAAATTTAGGGCAAAAACTACAATGTGCTATCATTATTATCATAAGTGCAGCGTGGTAGAGTGGTTAGTGAGATGGACTATTGATCTGGCAGTCGAGGGTTCAATTCCCAACCATACCATATTGCAATTGCCTTGGGAAAAGCAATTTACCCAAACTTTCCCCAGTCCACCCACTGTAAAATGGGAACCCAGCTACAGGCATTGCTTGAATTTGTGATATGCGTCTGAAACACCCTGCATATGGGTTAAAAGTGGCTTTCATATGCACTGTTCTGCTAGGGCACAAGTGGCATTGCTCTTGTGACGACACATGTGCGCTGAGTAATGAAGCCAAATTTTCCAAAAGGTATTAATATAGTGTACATGAATAAATAAATATTTTACAGCCCACTTTCTTAACCCCTTCGTTACGTTGATGACATGGCAGTTTTTAATTAAAGAAAGAGATTATTTAACATCACTAGACTCCAATTATTAAGTCAAATTTTAAATAACTCTGCATTAAATGCCCCTCTTGTGATAATATGAAGTGTAAAACACAACATATATTGTACGACAAAGCATCTTGTCATGATAAATAGGACGTACAGCGTACATTATAGGTCACAAAGGGGTTAAGATCTACCAAGTACGTGTACTTTTAAAACATTTAAAACAATTTTGTAAAGGTAAAGGTAAATTATAAGAATATTGCATTTTTTTTGTTTGAAATTTTTAGTACCTATTTTTTCTGCTTAACAAAAACTTATTATATAAATAACACTTAGGAATATACATTCACTTTGGTTTCCAAAAGAAAAACAAAATGAGTTGCAGTGATTTACTAATAGCTGCTTTAACAAGCTCAATAGATGCTCAGTTATAATTAATACATAAAACAAAATCAGTGCCTGCATTTACAAATTCAAAGCCATCTGGGTTTGGTTCCAATACATCACATCAATGTTAACTTTGCATAATTACTTCAGTAGGTAAAAGCACAGTTTATTTTAAAAAAAATCTTTTTCAAGGCTGAGAGACAGACCATGCACCAACTTAGCAAGCTACAAATCTTACCATGCTAGGTTGAGAACATCGACAAACCAGTCGACACCGTGGCACTTAAACACGAGAATCAAAATTGTGAGAAGGAGGGAGATCACTACAAACACAAAACTCTGGATGATGAAACCTGCAGAGTGGATGGTGGGAGGGGGGAGAGAGAGAGAGAAGAAAAGTAAACCAAGAGCATTAAAGTGTGGTGACTAAGGAAGGAAGAGGAGGGAGAAGGAGACTTCAGAGGGAATATTAGATCTAGTGAAATCTAGTTCAACATAGCCTGTAATGATTTTTGTATTTTATCAATGTAAAACATAGTGACGTTTTTGTGAAAAAATACTTCTCCATTCAATGACTTTGGGGCAGATTCAAAGTTAACTAATCATTATTCATGCACTACTAATATTATAGTACTGTTTCATAACCAAAATCTCTTGTGTGTAAAGTTCAAAAGGTATACCTCTCAGCAAGCTCTTTTGTGGATGTGGGTACTTTACAAAAAAGCAAAACTGTAGTGTGCTGAATCTAAGCCTAAAAACTAACATTGCCTAAGAGGAACTACTCTTCAGAAATTTGTTAAAGTTTATGCAACAGTCCAATACAATGTGAAAAAAAATTTACTTTTTCGAGATTGAAAAAAACATCCAAAATATTTTGAAAAGTCATGTCACTTATTTCAGCTTCTTCTGTCTTCATTCTTTTAAACATACCATAATCAACTTATTTACTTTAAAAACAAAACAAAAACAGGCAACAGCTTTAAGAAGATTTTTTGTTTGCTTGATTGATTTTTAACATCCCAGTCAACGTTGAGGTTATATCAGAGACAGTGCTGGGGACAATTGAAGTGTGCTGCCACATGTAAGGAGCGCTTGCGTACACCACACCCAGTCACATTATGCTGACATCGGACCGACCAGACTTAACACTAAATCCATAATGCCAGACACTATGCGGATCTGCAGCTAATACCAATTTTTAAGTCCATGGTTTGACTCAGCCGGGGATTGAACAAAGCACCTCCCAATCTCTGAGCCAGTGTCTTACTGCTAGGCCACAGAGCCGGTACTTTAACAAGCCAGCTTTTCTTTGTCATACGAGTATTTAGACTCTTAATTATATAAAAACATATGGACAATAGCTACTACACAAATACTTCATGATATAATTATATTTTGAAAAAAAAAAGTTTCAATTCTATGCCTTAACTCTTTCAAAAACTTAAATTCCAGAGAGAGAGAGAGAGGATAAGAATGAATTTATTCAAGCAACTCACCCCATGAAATGTATCCGACCTGAAAACCTGCATAGCGCATACAACCAGCCTGTAACAAAGAAAAAAAATTGTATCAGTAACCCTGCGACTGCTTTCTTGACTTGAATGTTTTGCTGGAAAAATTTTGACAAGCTGCATGCTTTTATTTTAAATACAAAAACTTTTATAGGTTCTCGTCAGTGATATTGTTATGACTATAAACATTCATGGTACATAAAATAAAGGGTTATGTCTGAGGTTTATCTTTTTAAAAAATATAAGAAGTTGGCAATGAAACGTTTACGGTAAAAATCCATCCTCTGCTAATGGCAAAGTAAATGATTTTCAAAACAGTAATCTAACAAAAAAAAATCAGAACATCAAAGATACGATCATTTTAAGCTTCACTTTATTCTGGGACAGGGCAATGCCTTTAAAAACAACAAAAATCTCTCATAGAGAAACAATATGCCTTGTTGTATTCTATGAACGCTGCCAGTATAATAATCACTATTACGCATTTTAATTTTAAAAATTGGAAAATAAAAAAAAAGTCAACAAGACCCATTGTTGTTTAACTTGCAGACTGTAAAATTCTCCATTTCAAGCAGTTTGATATTGCAGCTTCAAAAGGATGGGACTAAGAAATTCAGCGCATCCAGCCAATACTAGTCTAGTCACTATGCATATTTTGATAGGGATTTGAAATATTGGCCCAGGAATATTTCTAAGTTCAATCCATCACAAAGAGTGATCTTCAGGCTTCGCTGTTGTGAAATGCATGGGGGAAGAGATATTAGTAAGCATTTGGCAATATTGGACTGGATGGTTTAAGGTTTAGCAGTTGGAGCAAAATTTATTGTTATCAAATGACAGAATGCTCGGCTATCAATTTAGAATGTTCCGTTTCTTTGCTTGCCTAGCTATTGTAAAAAAAAATGTTCCTGTAATAGGACAAACATGATTTATTCACTTGCAAAGTGTGAATACAATAAATAAATACTTGGACTTGGCAATAACTCCCACACACCAGATGCAACACAGAAATACAGAAGAAAATCGCTATATATAAAAACAGATTCACCAAGATGAAGTCCTTCTTTACTGACAGAAATATAAGACTCAACACCAAAATCAATACTTAGAAAGTCTAAATATGGTTTATCCTTCTGTACGGATGTGAATGCTGAACGCTGACAAAAGACCTCAAAAGAAGACTTGAAGCAGCAAAAGAACGGTGTATCATAAGAGTTATGAGAATATCGTGGATGGAAAAGAAGTCAAACGAAGAAGTAAGGGAAATGGCCGGATACTAATCATCCCTCCTCAACACCATCAGTGAAGAACAACTACAAGTTTTTGGGATACAAAAACAGAGATGATAGAATAGAAAAGCAAATATTTTGTGGCACCAAAGGCAGAGAAAGATAACGTACAAAATACATAGAGAGTCTGAAGAGCTGTGCCACAAGGATAGAGTCCCCCAACAATGAACTCTGGAGAACTGACAACAGACAGGAATGGAAAGCCATGATCGCCAATATCTGCAACAGACCTGGCACATGAAGGAAGGAAGGAATACAACAGTGTTTTAAGGTAGACATTGTTTCGATTTACCAAGCGGTTTTGGTTGGGCACTTGTTTTCCTCTTTTCACAAACTTTGAATGATCCCCTTGAAAAACTGCTTTCAGATATCGCCTGGAAAAAAAAACCAATAAAAACAAATAAGCTTTAGGTAAAGACTCTCTCTCTATATATATCTGATTCAAAATTGAATACATGAAAGCACAATATACTGCTACATCATAAAAGTCGTAAAACAATTTGTTTCCGTCTTTTTCTTGTCTCCTTTCTTTTTTTAAATGTACCAAGAAATTTACCGTTGACACATTGCCTGTCTTTCAAAGCTCACTGCTCAAATCAGAATGTTTTATTTTGGCGTCCAAAGAATTTTCTTTTTCCTCTCCTTTTTTTCTACTTTTAGAATCAAACCATTTAAAAAGTAAGACTGATTATGAATTAGTAAAAGATACCATCATTTGACTCACCTATAGCCAATGATTGAGGCTAGAATATTAAGCAGTCCAAGAATAAACGCTCCAACAAAAGATATGTACACAAGCACTGCAGGAATTAAAAAAAAGCAAAAGAAAAGAAATTAAAATTTCAAATAAGATTGACACCATTTCGATTTATACAAGCTCATTATGCACAGTGAGAAATTTAGTTCTGAAAATTCTAAAGAGTCAATTCATTGATTATGACAATCACATGCATTGACATCATTTTATATGACTAATAACATTCTGCAGACTTCTTGATCATTACATACAGAATTAACTAATTAATTCTCATGACCATGATATGTAGTTAAATAACCTTGAGTTATCCTCGTTAATCATTGAGTTATATACAGGGATGCCATTCAACTTTTCAGATAATAACTGAAAATCCTGGCGCTACGTTTTGTGCAAATGTAAAGAGCATTTTTATACAGCGCCTAATCCCACTTATATTCTCTAAGCGCTTTGCATAGATTCCCTGACAGGGCATCACCAACCAAAATACCTTCTAAACTGCCAGAAGAGAAGCAAAAAAAAAAGCCCATGACATCACTTGAGCACTCTGACAAGATCTTAGCTGCCTGTAGTCAGGTACTTCTTTAATGCATGAGTGAAGCAAAGAAATGTGTGTAAATAGCCTTTCTCAAGGACTAAATGCCGGCCTGCTAAAAGCAGGACTTGAACCCCAGACCTCTTGGTACGAAAGCCAAGAGTCTCCCACTAGACCATGATGCCTCAAACGTAAATAGACATATACAATGTGCCATTAAGAAGCACTGAATTGTCGTTATACACGCTCTGCATAAGCTCAAAACAACATTTTTGCAGACAATTCGATCCAACAGTTTGTAAAACATTTTTGTTACAACTACAGAGGAATCCCCTTAAAGTCAACACCTTACGGGAAGCTCTTGCTTAAGGTCAACATTGCTTCGCAGTCCCATTTTGTATTTCTTGATATCTTTGTAATGGTTAAAGTCAACTCTTGCTTAAAGTCAACACATTTTTTCGGTCCCAAGATGTTGACTTTATCAGGATTCCACTGTATTCTGAAGCTGTCAAAATAAAATTCATAACCTTATCTCAATAACCTGCACTTGTTCAATAAAAAAAACGCTCATTTATCATCATCACTAAGACTGCATCATCTCAAGCAGTAACTGTAAAATTTAACATGCTTATCACTTTCTTTGACTCTGCCGCCATTCAATCCTGACAGTTCTTTATAATTATAATGGTTATCATTATTTTGTGAAGTTATTATGAATTAGGATCAGTTCCAAAATATTTCTTGACATTTGCTTCTTGTATTCGTATCTCTCAAAAATGTACTGGAAACAAGTGTGAATAAACCAAGAACATTAACAGCTTTACCTCTAAAAATTGAGATACCATCAATTCCGACATCGATGACATCTTTCAACCTCTGTGTGAGATTTGTTGGGGTGATCAAATGCGTTTCCTCCACTTGGTTCAGCCTATAGCGGAGACTCTTCAGCCACATGTTAAACAAGGACACACTGTAAGCACATACCTCAAAGCCAACCTGAAAAAATTTTAAAAAAAATAGTCAAATTGAAAAACTCTAACTTGATGGCCTAACACATGTTTGTGTGATTTCCACCCAATACAAAAGTAAAAAATATTGGCATAATACATTGTTATGGCTTTCTACCTAATCTAAAATAAAAAAAAAAGATCACAAAAGACAGCAGCAAGAAATAGCACACAAAGGCTTGGCAAGAATTACTCGAGAAGGATTCATTGTGTTGACGTTGGTCGTGGCGGCTAGCATTGAAACCAATGGTGCTGACAGGTGACCTGATGCAAGAATAGACCTTTACCTTTCTTGAGCGTAGCGTGCAAGCAGAAAACCTGTGGCACAGCCCAGTCTGTTCAGTCTGTGAACTGCTCACAAGGCAGAATACTACCTCGGCCTGCCCGTTGACCATGCTTGGGCCTATGCAAGGATCACTACCTATTGGCAGCCTTCTCAAGTAACCCTGCGACTCAGGCCTGCCGCACCTAGGTTCCTTCACCTTGCATTGACTACCGGCTTTGACTGACGCTAGGGTTAGCTAGTTAAAACATAAGTATTACGCATCACATGATCACTGCCGCTCCCTTGAGCCTAAGGGACGATGATATAGTGTACTATTGCTTACATAGATCCTGTCCTTATACTCATTAGCCGATGTCAACATATGACTACCATAAAAGGATACAGGTTCATGCTCGATAAACTAACACAACTTCCTACCTGATACAACAGCATGGCTCCAACAAGCTGTGTGGTAACAATTCTTGATGAAAACTGGAAGTCTGCGAAAAACATGATCGAAATCTTCTATAAAAAGACAGATAAAAGAAATAGACTACAGATTGCGTTATTTCAGAAGATCACTTTCATTGGTAACATCTGCAAAAAAAATAGTCTTTAAATGTTAAGAGAACTAGGTGAGTAATTTCAGATTGAAGCTAGCGCTGGTAGTAGTTTTGGCCTGGAACTTTTTTATAAAAAAGATATATTTGTATATTTGTTTCTATTAAGTACTAGTTTTTATTTCTTGACCATCCTCACTAAGGCAGGAATTGAAAAAAAATTTGAGGCAAATACTTTTCAAACAGAAAATTACTTACTACAGGTGTTGAAAGAAAAATATTATCACTTTTTAAAGAAAAATTATTTCAATTCAAGACATATGTTTGGCTAATTTGTACCTGGTTCCCATTTGTAAATCACAGAAAAGAATTTAGAAATACTGGAGCTCGCCTCTGATACACTGAAAAAATATACATACAAAAATAGAAGTTGGGGTTAGTTATATGAATTTTTCTTTTTCAATAGCACATGGAGCATTTCTTAGACCTCCTTCAGTTACATTGAACATGATTCTCAAATAAGCATTTAGTACATACTGATGCTCAAACTATCACAAATATCCCTAGTCCAATATTGTCTTTCTGTGCAATTAATGTTCCTGAAGTTTAAATTTTAAAAATACAAGATAGAGATGAATTTCATTTATTCATAAGTAAAATTTACTTTGGATAATTGTCAATTTCTGATGAGTTAAACGAAGTAACTGCACATGATGAAAGGAGATTTTGTGTCGACTTATCTGTTTTGAAAAATTCATTCTTTTGCAATGACTTCTGCTTTTCTACATTTGGTTCCCAGATTTAAAATATTATGGTCTTATGACAGTAAAGACCTCCATATCGTCGCATTGCTAACATTATGGTCTATCTCAAATACAGTACTTTTGAGGAAAAACTTTGAAAACCTGCATCAAATGGTTGTTTTGTTGTGAATTAACAAGGTCTACAATACTCTTAATAATTAAAATTTTGGGGTAGCTGATTTTCACATTTTAAAGTCAAAATGGTGAGATAATGAACAGACATAATTACGGTGGGTAGGAGTCTGAGCGTACATATACCGAGCCTACCACCCGCCTGACTACACACATGCGGTGGAGGCCGACACTGGCTGCGCAAGACGGGCTTCCACTGGGGTGTTGAATAGGAAGGGAGAGGGCAGAGGAAGGCAGGCATACTACTACTACTGGTACTAGTACCCAGATCTAACCATTGAGCACGGATAATAATTGGTAATTTACGAGAACGGAATAGATCTAGACTAGTTGTAATAATTAATTGTTATTATTTTATTTTAAGAACTACTCAGGAAAGTAGACATACAATAAGTACGAGGTCCGTTTCATAAATAAGTTTCCCTACTCTATAAAA
>BMAT01002336.1:55054-65119 GCA_019649035.1 Elysia marginata | reverse complement strand
CCCCCAGCCTCCCCCCTTTAAAAAGTTTTTTTCACAATCTGTTTCATATTATCTGCATTCACACAACAGCTTTTTGGTCTCAGCTTTCCCCCTTTTCGATAAAGATGTGCATGGTTTGTTAGACTAGTTTGAGATGGTCTGATTCTTTCAGTCCATAGTTGAGCTTGTGGGTTTCAAACAGATCCACCAATGCCTCGCAGTACTGACTGTGTAGCTCCTCAATTTGCTCTGACGAAGGTTTGTCTACCTTCTCAACGTTTATTGGTGCACCAACTAAAATAAAGAGAGATAAAAAAAATCACTCAATGCACAAAATTTTGAGAAACAAAAGTATGTAAGAAAAAACAAATCTATAGATTTAAAATTCAATTTAAAAATGTAAAACATGAAGTTAAAAGAACACAAATTCTTCATACAACCCAAAATTTGACCTTCATGAATTTTTCCACTGTGAGTCACTACATTTCAAGGCAAACAAAATAAATTTTAAAGAAAAATTAAGAACTAAAAAATTCATTCTTAATTTATAATGAGATGATTTGTCTAGCATTCAATCCAAAAGAGTTTTAAGTCGCATTGCTTAGTTTTGAGATGTAGGCTTTCAAAGTTTAAAAAAAAAATTAGATACTGATGCTAAAACTTGTGCTAAACACTTTTCACACCTTATTGATGTTGAAATTTTAAGTTTATGAGTTTAATTTTGATTGGTATGGTTCCTAAGGACTTTACACCTTTGTAGTAGTCTAAACTTTAAACACAGTAATCTGAAATTTCACTAGTCCTAACCCTGCCGACTTCAAATGGCTATATCTTTACAACAGAAGCAAGACAGGGCTTTTCTATTTGATGCACTTGAAAGTAGAAAGAATGACTGATTCTGTGATACCAATCCAATTTTGACTTATGACTCACTTTGGCTGGTTGCAAGACATTTGTAATTTATTCAGACAATTGATACCAAAATAAATGACTCAGGGAGCTGTAACATTTTCTCTAACCAATGAAGTACTATACAAATCCAAGCTTCTATGGTTTAATTTAAAATATTTTAATGCAAGTTTTGTTTTCCAGGCAAAAGAACATGAAGCGGCACATTAAAAAAAATATTGTTACAATGTGCACTAAGTGAGTAAGTCTTATTTCCTGAAATAATAGAGCTTCCCTTTCTAAACCCTGAAGTCCCAACTTACTGACTGTATGTACAGGTTTGCGGTAAGGCAGCAATCCAAACGTATAGTTAAAGATGCCGCGACCATGAAACAGAGCAGGGGAGAAGCCTAGCAGGTGAGTCAGAAAATTCTGTAAACGCCGAACCTTTGAGCCTTCTGGGTTTGCCACTTGTTCAAACAAATCATTCTCACCAAAGGCATATACAGGTACCAAGTTGGCCCTGCAATTAACAGGAGAAAAAACTATATTTTGTCGCAGATAAAAAAAAAATAAGAATGCTAGGCTTAAGAGATTTCATATTCTAAAAAAAAAACAAAAGCTCTAATCATCAGATCTACTGTAGCTTAATTATGATCACTAACCTGAGAATTAAAAATAAATACAAAGAACTCCTCAAACTTGAAGAAAATAAAATTGTATCTTTTATGAACTCTTGAAGGAAATGCCTCATCATGGTGTGCCAATATTGCCTAACTCATTTTGGGCAAATGATGAAAACTGAGTTTAAGTGAGTCTGTGTTTGGTGCTAGACAAAACAAAAATTAGAAATTATTAACTACAAAAAATTGATGCTGCACTTATTAAACAGTTAAGCCTCAGATTATGATCTGTCTAAAATGTTTTTATTCAGGGCTGGGAGTAGCCATAACCCAAAAACATATTACACAGTGATGCAGCTCATTAGGCACAAAAAGAAGGAAAATTTTAACACCTCTATAGTGTTCCACATGGTACTGATAACCAATAGCTGCCCCCATAGAATCTTTGATAGAACAACTTAAAAAGGTAGATAAAACTACACTACTAGGGCCTACAGAGCTGTAAAACTCAAAAGAAGTGTTTGATTTCCTATAAAGCTGAAGTTTGGAAGTTTTTTTTAACAATTTAACTTTTAAGTCTTAATTTTAAAAAAATTTTCCTGCTATTTTAACTAAAGAAACTGCTGAAAAAATCGTAACTCCAGTTAGAATCGGAAAACTTGCATCCTTGATAACATCAACCAGGCAAGCAGTCAGAATATCACCAACTTAGGTCCTGTGTATCAGCTAGCATAAGTGTAACTTATGATGTGCTGCAAGACCTCTCCAATATTGGCACAACCCATGATGGCTTTTCTGGCAACCTTTCAAGCCTTACCCGTGCATCAAAGCTCTTTTGATGAATCCCATTCTGTCCTTAACTTTGAGTGTAAGGCTGCCAGGATGAGCGTCAAGTGCCTCGCTGGCCCCACCCACCATAATAGCTAGAGCATTGCCGCATCCTTCCTTTGTTAACACCCAGTCGATGCTCTCTCTTGATACTTCTACGGCTCCTGAAAAAAAATTTAATAAAATAAAACAGTACTTAATTACAGTTTGGTGACTTGATGTTTACTTCTTTGTATTTGTTATAGAGTATTTGTCTTGCAACAATAGGTCAGATTTAAAACAAAATAACACAAGGAAATCATGACTTTAAAAAGTACATTTATTCCTCTTTTCTCAATAATCTAAATCAATACTTGTTCCAATATCTTTAAAAAAAGTTTGAGGTGGTTGGTGTTTGTTTGAATTTTAATGTCTCTTTTCAACTACAAGGTTACATCAGAGACGGCGCTTGGGACAACTGAAAGCGTGCTGCCACACTGTGATGTAAGGAGCGGTTGCACGCACCACACCCAGTCACATTATCCTGACACCGGGCCGACCAGACTTAGCACTAAATCCATAATGCCAGACACTAGGCGGATCAGCTGCTAATACCAATTTGCCAGACATTTAAGTTTTTAGAAACAAGATACTTCTAATGAATATTGATTTAAAAGATAAAAAGAAAAGAGCAGACAAAAGAAAAGATTTCTTTTCAAACTAAGCATGTGGAGAGGTTAAGGTATAATATGAGGCAAGTTTTGCTCCTCTTATTAAATTTAGTACTTATGGTTTAGTTTTTACAAATAAATAAAGCTTGTGGAAATCTGATAGGATGTACGAGGAATTTCTTTTATTTCTTTGCAAAGCCATTTTTCATCATTTGATTTCATACGGCAACTGAAGCATCATATTGATTTTTTATTTCAAAAAGTTTCTTCACAAATGCAATAAGCTAAATTAACAAGTCAATACCTTTACAATTGAAATAAAGGGTTCTTTTTTTAAAAAAAAGTTAATTTATCATGGCAAGTATCGAAAACAAAATTACGACTTCTTTATTTGGGATACATTTTTTAAACCTTTAACCTGTTATAAGAAAGAGAGGATATTTCAAGATTAAAATTACCTGAGAGCAAAAAATAATCTCGGAAGATCGGAAACATGAACTGCCCAGAAAGTACGGTAAGATAAGGCTTTATCCCAGGAAACTTTTCGCTAAAACCTGTTCCTTCAGAAGCAAAATTGATGAAGTGACTTTGACACATGACTCCATGAGGATGACACCCAAAAATATAGTTCTTCCTTGGGTGAAGTTCGGCTGTTTTTATCAGTTCTAAAGGAAAGTAGGCGGCTGACCATCGGAAAAGTGGCCACCTGTGAAGGTATAAATTGAATGCATCATTTAGAACGTATACAAATTTGTGATTCGATTATAGATAGGAAAAGGCCAATCCCAAATAGCAATCTTTCCTTAAAATGAATGGGCTACCATTTATAAAAATTGTATATTCCTCTAGCTTTCTCTGAGTCTTAGTATTTCTTCTGTTCAAACCTACCTGCCCATCTTTTTTTGACAAAAGAGAAATTACATATTGTTACCTTAAAACTATACCATTTAATGACTTGCCATTTTAACAAGTCAATTGTCCTGACAGTCTAATTTACAGCATAACACATATAAGCTCAGCAATGTCTACCCTTTTTACAAACAGATGATTTGTCTGACATCCAGTCCGAATGAGACAGATTCACAGTTTTCACATTTAAAAAAAAAAATATTACTTTGAGCAATGCGTTTTTCAGAGCTTTACAGCTTAAATTCTGCACGCAATCGTTAATTACTTTGTGGAAAGATATTGGACATTTTGTTGCTTCAAAATGCAGGGAAAAAGAAGGAAAACTTAACTTTTAATTTAAAGCGTTTTCTCCAATTAAATTTCCAACATCCAACTGATTTGGTTGAAGCAAGACATTTCTTTCTTCTTCATCATCATTTCAAACACTTTGTCCATCATCACAAACAAGAAAGCCATATCTTTTCATCACAGCTTCAATTAAAGAAAGTATTATTTAAAAAAAAAAATTCATAATAATCAATATAACAACAAAACTAGACTGATAACTCATCTAGTGAAAGAACCTACCTACGGACCCAGTTTGAACGCCTTCCTCCTTCTTGACTGACCTTGTTATCATAAACATACCAGACTAAATAAGCCAGAGGAATGAAGTAGTAGTTGGTGAAAAAGAAAAGATAGAGGAAAAAGAAGAGCATTCCAAAGCCAAAGAAGAGGAAGGAGTATGTAAAATGCAGAGCCCCAATGGTCTGCAGCCTCCTTTCAAGAGGTATATTTAGAGGGGCTAGCTGAACTCCCAGAAGCTTCATCTTCTCCTGAAAGAAAAAATATATATTAAAAAAATGTTGACATAGCGGTTGCAAAATAAACAAACATTTGTTAAAGAACTACCGGCATATATAGATAAGTAACTTTTTTTTTTCAAATTATGAATATACTGTTTATCATACCACCATAAAATACCATACAGTTTTTGGCTTGTAAATAACGTGAAAATGCTATGGCACATTTAGCCATCATAAGTAATCTTTTCTGTACCATATAGGATAATAGATGTTCTAAATATACATCTGTGAGCCCTCATCACAACTATAATTTGCAGTTAAAAATATTAATATGTCTTACAACCAGAGTGAATGAGTCAGATGTCGTAATTTTCATCTTCAAAGGAGTTTCTGTTTTGAACAAGACATTTTTCTAGGAGCTTCCAAACATTAAAAAAATTTGAAAACATTATCAATGCATTTTGTGGAAAGATTTTAAGACTTTTGTTAGAATTAAAACTCACTTCAGTATTTTATTTGTATCCTGAGAAGACACAAAATATAGTGATATTCTCAGACTCAAAGTCAGTCCTTGAAGCACTTCAAAATGAAAGCCTAATCTTTAAAAAGTCTATTCCTCACAATAGACTCCTTCCTCAAAACCTATGACGTCGACCTTACAGTACAATGGATACCAGGTCATTGCAACATTACAGGCAACGAAAAAGCAGACACACTCGCAAAAAAGGGCTCCACCGCCCAACAGCAGAATACAACAACATCCTTTCGCACAGCACAACAGATCATACGGAACAACTCCACGGAGGAATGGCTAAATGGATGGGCTACAGGCAAAACAGGCAGATCACTATTTACCTACATGGCAACACCAAATCCCAAAGACAGCATTAATTCCCTTGAGCGAAGAGATCAAGAAATTATTTTCTGCCTGCGTACACACCATGCTCCTGTTAATGCCCATCTAAACGGGATCCAGCCCATGACTCCCCCAGTATGCTATTTCTGTGATGCACCAAGTACGAAACAACAACACATCTACTTTTTCAATGCACATCACTGCAAGACCTTTGTGAAGAATATCTCCCTCCGCGGCCTGATGCATGGAATACACTCTACTCAAACTCCCAACAATTAAAGAAGACTTCCACTTTCTATTCCCAAATGTCTAGTTGAAGGGCAAAAGCGCAAACGACAACTGGTTCGGATAAGTAAGTAAGTAAGTTAGAATTAAAATAAAGAGAGAAAGAAGAAATATGGAACTTTAAATGGAGTTTTCTCAAAAAAGGAATTTGCGACTTCCAACTCATTCTTCGTGGGCGCAAGACATAAAATCAGAATAAAACTTGATTATTGATAGCTTAGACTGCAGAATGATTGTTCGATCCAACCTTTCACCGCATACAAAGCAATCATTCTACATTGATTTAAGCTAGAAGGGCTAATTATCGCCTTAACTTGGAACAAATTCATCCTACCTACCTACCTATCCACCCTTTGGCCAATAAGCTTAAGTTTTACTCCCAGGCTTTAATGTAAGGGGTGCTAGAGCCCATCTAATCTGTTTTTTAAGTGAATGCCAGGAGCTAGAATCTAGATATAGGCCTAGATCTAGATCTAACTTAAATTAGAAACTAGATCTATTGTCTAAACTTTTCAAAAGACTCTGAATCTCTCTGTAGACAGTAGACTAGAGTAGTCAGACTCTCCTCTTTACCAAATTACCTTTGGTTATTGAAACTGCAATGAGATCAAGATGAGGTCAACATTTCAGGATAGATCTAGTGCCTGGGAGTGTGTCGAGACTTCACTTCTGAGTGATATGGGAAGAGTGTTGAAACTTTTCCAGATAAGAGCATTCACAAGATAAAACTAAAGTTGGACCATTGGGTCTGGCCTCTGGCCTAGCTAGACTAACGTTAGTGTCTTGAACCTTGCATTGTTTTGATTTCGACGAGCATTAAGAGTGACGCCCCTTTGCCCGATGTTGTACACAGAGAAAAGAAAGAAAGGGGGGGGGGGGAGAGGCCTAGTACTATGTGCAGTTTTCTTTAAAAAGAAAGTATAACTATCCATTCTTTTTTTTTTGGCGAAAATGAGTTATTCACAGAGTCTTGTAGTAAAAACATTGCGCAAGTTTCTATCTTGGTTTAGTAACGACATCTTAAAAAGTTGCGGGTGTTATTCGATCCGATTTTAGAATTAAGGATATCCACCTCAGCATTAATTTTGCTCAAGTCCTAGATTTATATATAAAAAAGACAGCATATTTTCGAGTTAAAGGATATGCTTTCTTTAAAAAAACGATAAGACTGCAATTCATATATATACTTTAGTAACAAGAAAACATATTCTGGGTGTACTTTCTTTTAAAATGAAGAGCTATGAAAAACGTTTTTTGTTGTTTTTTTTCTGCAGCAAGACAGGACATCGGCATCACTCAAATACTATAATATTGTATTGAACTAAATATTTTAAATAACCATATTGTCAGATGTTGCAAGAGTTGTCAAACAGTAGGCTGCAACTTGCCATCTACATCATGCAAACCACCAAGAAAACCACTAAACTCCTAATCATATTATAATGGAAGGAGAGGTCAACTTTCAGTTAGAAAGGCTTTTTTGTGAGAGGTTTAAAAATTGGGAAAATTGGCATATCCATTTCAAATCACACTAAATTGGTGTAAGAGGGCATTTAAAATGGTCTGTGATCTATGTCAATAGTTATGCTTTTTTAAAGTTTATGTGAAAATCGTGGTGCTTATCCAAGTTTTTGTTCTCCATTTTAGGCTAAATCTATTTTGGATTTTACTTGAACTTCGAAATACGTTCATGAAATGACGCGTTGCGCTCGTGCTGATATTTTTTATACGATGAAAGATTACAGTGCGAAACGCAAAATGGAACAGTGGTAGATTTTATGAATGCTTTTTACTTCATCATGCTTTGTGCGTCATCGCTAATGTAAAATTTTAAGCTAATGCAGTTGAGAAACCAATAGACTTTATCAATGAAAATATTCGCCAATGTTCGTGTTCTAGATTTTTAATAAGGCTCTAGGGCGTTTGCTGTTGTTTTATATGATCTGTAATGGACCTCTCATAATCTCAAACGAGGTTTGACAAAAATAAAGAGTTTTACAGGCATTTTTCTTGTATATATACAATAATGCTTGAAGAAAGCGAAACTCTAGATCATTCCCATGACGACCCGGATTTTGTTTCTGCTGGCCGATGTAAAAAAAGAAGATTGGAGGATTTCTTTTTCCTTGGCAAGCGGAACTTTATGGACAACCTCCCTAATCAAAAAGAAGGTAATAGTGTAGCCGAATCAGAAACAGGCGCAGCGCATGCATTACAGAAAAGGCAGCGCAAAATTTATAATTCGCAGAGATACATAGCAAAGGTTCTGAAAAGCATGAAAAGTAAAAAGAGACCGACAATAATATTTGAGGCCAGACTGTGCAAACGACTGAAAGCAAAAGGTGAAATGCTGTGGTGTGTTCCGATAAGAAAAACCAGCAGTAAAAGAGAATGGTGATTATAGGAGTCTGGTCTTTTGCCTCAGACGTGCAGTCAATCTTGAAAGACAAGCTGTGAAAAGAAGGAAAATCAATAACAGTGAAGGAAAAAAAGATGTGTAGCTTTGAATACAGTTTGAAATATAACGGGTGATTTTTTCATGGCGTATGCAAGAAATTCTTTAAGGCACCCAAGCGTTTCACTACCAAGAATTAACGTAGAAACTTTCAGAAAACTAAAGGTCCTTTCACTACGCATGAACAAGGAAAGAATACCAAACGGTTTTATTTTTTTTAAAGAATTGGTAAGATAATTCATTCAATCTCTTATAAGTCACTACTAGTACTCCAGGTGAAAGCACCTAGAGGGCGTTACCTGCTTAGTGGCATAACTACCAAGGGCGTGTGTACAGAATTATATTTCAAGATATGTTACGAAACTAGCATGACAAACATTCTAAAAAGTCTTCAAAAGTACAAAATAACAAATGCAGTCACTCGCAATGAAACGTGTGAGACCTGTCACAGTGATAACCTCAAAAGGCGTAGGGAAACATGCAATTGTAATAATACCTGTCACACTAGATTTTATGTGCTACGGGCCCGTTCAGGTGGACGAAGCCCATAGCGAAAAATCCGCTGATGGGCTAACGGGTCCTAGCAGGCAATCGTCTGCTGTAAAACCTACGCTACATATGGGTGTTATTACGTCATACATTATCGTCGTGAACGCAAAAGGTCTCTATTACATTTTATGGGCACCGTGGTAGGACGGGAATGTTAGCTTTGAGTTGGCTCCGTTAACTCAACGTATCACAGCAACATGGGTGGGAGCATGAAATCTCAAAAAGCCTGCAGGCTGCTCAATTTTTTGCCCCCAATCTTACAAAAGCCTGCAGAGTCTGCGTGTCTCACAAACTCAAGTTCAATGTGATTGTCACTTTGTAATCTACCGGTATATGTGGCAGTGTGTCCATATTGCCATTGGATGCACAAAATTTTGCCCAGCACAACGACTGTATTAACCAGATACATTTTTGTCTTAAAACAAGATGTTTTATATGATTCTAACCACAGGTACATTTGACTAACTTGAAAATAGATCAATGACCAATTTTATAATTAAATATTACGTTTAAACATAATTCATAATATTAACATTCAGTATGCCTACTACCTGTAGTTAGGCTAATTATCATTATTTTTATAGGAAACCCACATTTGGAGGATTTTTTGCTTTCATCTAGATTTCACTGACTTGATGAATTAACATTAGTAAAATCTGCAACCAAAGGCATTTTAATGTGACAGGCTTATTCACCCATTCTGTTTATATAGTGCCTCCATTAACGAATTTTAGTTCCTCAGTATACATGAAAATGACGTAGGACCATTTCATTAACCAATAAAATGACTACATTTAAAAATGTACATGGGTGGCCTCTGTATCTTTACAATCAGAACCTTGCGAGCATAAAAGGACAACACTTTGTTTCTGATACAGGGGCCACTCCTATGCAGCTGTCTTACTCTTAGTATATGAATGCTCACATGTTCATCCCTATGCATAGAGTCAGGTAAAAAATGTACTAGATCTCAGTAACACTGTTAGTGTAATCCCCTCACAATATCGCTGATAAGGAACATTTTGTCCCGACCACCAGAGATTTTTCAGAACCCAAACTTCACACCACCATCCCTTCTCTTCCACGTGATTATTACTCATTTTGAAATAATAGAAGAAACCGTAGTTGTAGGCCAATGTGCCAGTTTCACTCTAGCCTATTTAAAATGAGAGAGAGAGAGAGAGAGAGAGAGAGAGAGAGAGAGAGCGCACGCAAGTAACGATCTTTATAAAAGAGAAGGGAATGAGAAGATGGGTGT
>BMAT01002336.1:20698-55047 GCA_019649035.1 Elysia marginata | reverse complement strand
GAGACTAACATTTAAGTTTGAGGAATAAAAGTTTCAGTTTCAATACTTAGTGTATCAATATTTTTTTCCTGGAAAAGATTGGTGCGATGTTCGATGTTCGTATTGACACATTTGCTTTCACGTAGAGAACCAGTCTCTGCCTAGAAAAATCGGGCAAAAAGTCGCCAACTCTTGTTTATGTTTTTGTTTTTGAAGTGAGCTTAGTGCTCACACGTATGAGAACACTGTGAGTATCAAGGAAGAGAAAGGGTAGAGGGCCTTAGTTTAACATCGTGGAATCGTTCTAGCCTTGAGATTTTTCAATACTCTCTAAGCTCACTGCTTGTGCAACTCATTTAGAGTGACTGTGTAATGAACAGAATTGACACACATGTACATAAATTTATTAGCAGAAATGGCAAGTGTGGGTTGTTGTCCTTTCTTTTTACTCTTATGCTGCTCTTACTTTAAAAGCACGGAAACTTGTGGGGCCATAGGACAAGTAAAAATACATACGTTGGTACTGACTACACTGTACTAAAATAGGGCCTACTTCAAAACTCTATGCTTGTGCACAGGGGCAATGACACGATGACCGCACAAAGACAATGACCTTCCTATGTTGCCGGCATTCAGACCCGGATTTTACCGACGCTGATCGAGTAAACTAGGCATAGGTAGTCTGTGTGGACCGGAAACTACCGATACTTGTCGAAATTGAGACAGAAAAATGGAAGCAGAAAGCGGTTCGTTCAGCCCGTCAATGAATTCAAGGAACCAATAATGTACCAAATTTAAGCAATTTTCCATGGCCCTTTTTTTGCAAACAGTAAAATTCAAGTAGTTTTCTAAGAACAGAATTTAAGAATCATGCGGGAACACTGCTTTTAGTTCAACGAAGTTTACTCATCCGTACTAGTCTTGACCTGGCCGGCCGGGTCTACACATGCGCTAAGCCCCTTCCTTTTATATCACTCACTGCCGCAAACGGTTCTACTTTTGATAATTTGGCTCCGATTTTTCCAAACTAACCTTTATGGTAGGATAAAACAAATCTATGCCCTTTTGGCTGCTGAGTTTTAAGTAACCGGGAAACAAATCATTGGCTTGAACCAAACGTGCGAAAATCACGGTTACAAAACAAAAGTTTTTCATCTATTCTTCGGACCGGCGCACAATTTTTTATCCCNNTGACATTCGGCCGGCAAGCCATGTCCTAAAATCTTGATTGGCCGGCATGCCGGCTACGGCCGGCACACTCCCACCCATGCAGCAAGCTCAAGAATGACCAAGATAAACTTGTTGCTTAAGTATACCAAGAGAATGAAAAATTTTCCCACTTCATGCATCAGCACTGTTTTAAGTTTCCCTAACTTTCGTTCCAAACCCAGAAGGCTGCGCTGCTAGCCAAGACCGATAAGCCCTGGCGAGGCAAAATTCGCATAGATGTGTGAAATTTGTCTATCATGCATTACCACGGACTGGGCCCGATGTGCGTCTTTTATGAGTCAATCTTACGCCTTACGTAGAGGAAAGTTTCGCGAGCAGCAGACTTCTGAGCAAATGATATCAAATTTGTGGGGTTTAGTTTGTAGTGTGGCTATGGGGCTGTTCCATGAACTTTGAAAAATTCTTTAAGAGTAGTTCCCCTTGGGCAATGGTGAGTTTTTAAGCTTACATTTAGCAAAGTAGTTATTTGAATAAACTATCTCACCAACAGAAGAGTTCACTGGTGAGTTCAACTTTTGAATTTTACACACAAAAGAGGTTAGTCCTGAAACAGCCCCTCTAGGGCGAACTTCAGCCACTCGAGGTCTAAAGTTGATTTTGAGATAATTTGACAGCTGGAGGGTACAGACACTGTAGCTGCCGTTATCGTTATCGTCTTCATTAGCATAAAATCTAATGTCCCAGTCTTCCGTCCTTTCCCATGCCACACTAGAGACCTTGCGAGCCGACGACGACAACGTATGACGTAAAAACATCCATATGTAGCGTGGGTTTTACAGCAGACGATTGGCTGACGGGCCCCGTTAGCCCATCAGCCATCTTATATATCCTCTGCTATGGGCTTTGTCCTCCTGAGCGGGCCTGTAGCGCAAAAAATCTAATGTTAACCCATTCAACATTTCGTCATGGTGCTTCAAATATTAAACTCAATATTTGTCCTTTTCAGAAAATCGAGTTTTTTTAATATATAGCATCAAAAGATAAGTTTTTAACCAAAATACATAAAATTTCAATCGCTAAGAAATAGCCTAGTACTTTTTTAAATATTTTGTATCAGAAATTTGCATTAAGAAGAGCTTAGCGTAAATACAGGCATATTCCATTTTTGCCTATGTATGGAAGCACCATGACGCTTTTCTCCCTTTGTTTTCCCCTACTTCTATCTATTTCCTTCAATCTTTCCAGTCACATGGCCAAGAAAATAGGCTTGGAGTTTTTGTAAAGTTTTATTCCATGTCCTTTGTTTGTTATCTTCTTTTAAGACTGTATCATTTGATTTCCTTAATATGTCTCATAGGTGTCATCAATTCATAGTTCACAAAGAAACGAGGATGACTATCATTAATATTATATGACTGTGGTTTAAATAAAACCAACTATAATTTCATTCCTATGACAATTACAAAATGCATTTCAATACCCATTTTATTCCTCAAATGCCTCAAGGTATTTAAATATTTGCTCCTATATTATCTTTTAACACAAAAAATATACAACTTTAGCATCAAAGTCAAAAGCAAAATTGTATCAATACTCATTGTAACAAAAAAAAAAAGGCACAATTTTACAAAATCTATCTAATTATATGGTTTTATATAAGCAGCGATGACAGGTTCATTTGGAACATCAATGACAGTCTGACTCATTCTGCCCAGGACAAACGAATTGCAGCATCTGCAGTAGACAATATAAGAGATACTGCATTTCGTTTGTCCTGGGCAGCATTGAAAACTTCCTACAAAGACACAGACAAACATCGTATACTTCATCTCTTGAGCAGAATCAAATAAACAAATCTTCTGGTGAGAATCACAGGTTCTTTTTTATTACTATTCAAAGGCATCACAATTACAAAGCAAAATGTTTTTTTAAAAGTGAATTTAGAAAATTGTAACATATGTTTGATTTTTATATACATGACACAATGTTTGTGATACTCAAAAGAAATAACTGCGACAAGGGAATGAAAAGTCCAGTAAATATATACAATCCTCTTCCCCTCCTCTCCCCCCCCCCAAAAAAAAAAATAAGATAAGATAAGATGAATTTTATCGATCCACAATGACAATTTGTGTTGGATACACCAGAACAGACTATAAGCATGGCATTGATAACACGAATTTAGCACCTAACTAAAAAACTACATGTAATAAATTTCTCTTTCTCATATGCATTCCTTTTTCTGTCTAGTCTTCTCTTCCTATATGTATCTCACTAAATCTCTACTTCTATTTCTCACCCCTCCTCCATTCACCCTCTCACTAACCTACAGTCCATTTCAAGCTACATTTCAAGCCCCACAGGAACAAAATTAACTTTAAATTACATGTATGCTTGCAATGGAATGATCTTTACAAAAGGATGAATTTGGTAACTCTGATATGATTTTAATTAACCAATTAAAAAAAAACAAAACAAACATGGCTCTAGTATTCCACCGCCAAAGGCAGTCTCAAGACTTAACATATTTCCCCCACCAGGAACAAAATTAACTTTAAATCACCCTTGCAATTAAATGATCAGTTTACTTTACAAGAGAAGGATAAAATTGGTAACTTTGGTTTAGTTTGAATTAATCAATTCTTCAACCTATCCACGTTTGAATTAGTTGGACTCCACAGTCACATTTTTTATTTTATTATTCAACTGTTATCGTATGCTTTGGAGAGCGTGACTTTTGCTGTAAAACTTACTGGAAATCATGTTGAAAAATAAAATGCAAATACAAATAGATAACAGATCACAGCTAATAAAAAAAAATATTACTCATTATGTGTAGCTTTTTTAAACTGAGTACTGTAGATTATTGGCTGTATAATTGATTTTTGGAACATGTGTGGTTTTGTACAAGTATGGGCGTGGAGTTGGGTGCATGCAGATTACGGTAAACACAACCACTATCAAGAATGAATTACAATGTTTTTACGATGTGGTTAGTTTGTCACTTTACAAAAGAAATCAGCTACATTACTTTTCAGCAACGGTGCTATTATTAACACATATTCTGGAATCGTTGTGAAAGCCTGCACCAAAATGAGCCTTTCTAGTTCTAGTGAAGTTAAATCCAAGTGACAGAGGGGAAACAGTTGAGCCAAAACAGATTTGTTTAAAATTGTGATGTCATTTGTTTCAAAAGACAGTGATAGCTCAAATCCAAAAAGCTATAAATATTATGGCAAGTAGAACTGATGAGGAATTTGATGCAAATGTCATTTTAGAGAATTTGCTCCTGTTTATTTCATATTTGTAGCATAATTTAGTTTAAATTCCCATGTTAAAAAAAACCTGTCACACTGAGGTATCTGTAATCTAATACTCTTTGATTAAACATGACAGTTGCATAGAAAACATTTGTTTAACTTTTCAATTTAAATTTAGAACCATGATTTTGAACCAAAGTTTACGAAAAAAAATTCTAAAGAACATGCCTGAATAATATGGAAGACAAAATTAGATGTAGTTAAAAAGCATCCTGTGTCACTCCATTTCGTTTGCAATACAAGATCAAAATGATTAAAGTTCCGTAAAATTGCACATGAATGGGAACAGAAAGTAACATGAGTAAGAAAAATAGAATAAAACAAAAACATATTTTAAAAATGAAAAGACTGAAATAAAAATAGGAAGTTCTATAGGGTTTTTTACCATCAAAATAATACTTTGTATTTTTGTGTTAAAACTGATTAGCTGCGCTCAAAAAATGATTTTACATAATACACATACCTACATGCAACAATCACACTCTTGGCATGAGCCAATGCATAAACTTACATTTTTTTAAACAATTACACTGACATCCTAATAAGTGATGGATCCACAGAAAAAAGGAAATTTCTGTGGATGGATCTCTTGGCATCAGCCAATGCATAGGCCGACATTATTGAAACATTTGCACTGACTCACAGAATTTTTAAATTTTTATTTTACAGAAAACTCTTATTTTCTGCCTTTGTAAAAATATGCTACAAAATACAATCAATAGAAATCACACTTGGAATTTTACTTAAATAAACAAGGTTTTCTAAAAATTCAAAGTTTAAACCAGTATCCTTACAAGCTTAAAAATAAAAACAATTTTTTTGTGAGCACAATCTTTGATTTGAGGTAGTAAGGTTTAAGTTCCTATTATCTATTAACTTTTTAGCAAACAAAATGTATCCATTTTATGAGAGAAATACCCCCTGGCCAGTATTTAAAATTAGAGTATTGTATAAAAAATGAAAACAAAATCAAGTAAGATTATACTGCACAAATTTGATTTTGATAGGATCTTGGGAGAAAAAAAATGAAAACAATGACTAAATCATAGGCTAAGAATACAAAACAAAGGGAGAAAATAGAAAATATTAGGATAATTAAACAATCTTGTCGATTTGTGTCGATGAATTGAAACAAAACCAACCTCTTGATGCTAACCATGCTAAAGAGTTCCACTTATTACCATTGAAAGAGTTAGAAAACATGCAGTTCGGGGTAAAAATGCCTTAAAATCTTCTTTCTGCATCAACGGGGTAAATGAAAATTCTCAAGCAATCAAAAAGAGAAAATTATTTTCTTCTTTGGAAGACATCTAACGCAATTCTTCTTTGGCTTAAATTAAGGTAACAGATTGAAATAAAGTTTCAAGGCTATAGGATGGATAAAAACTGACGCATATATTCAGTTTTCTAAAAGCATATGTGATTTTATTTTCCTTCTTAAATTCAGTCATAGCCATTTATTGAATAGCAAGCCAGGTTTACATAAGTCACTGATTTTTAACTTGGGTAACATTGGTTTCTTTTGATCTGGGTTTAACCAGTAAGATCATTACAACTTTTTTGTGCGAATTTGACCCACTTGAAAATGTTGAATGGTTCAGAAATTCATATCTTCTTGTTATGATTTATAAGTGAAGCTAAAATTACTCTTATCAGGCTGGCAAAAACATTTTCTTTGGAATTCTGACAAAAAAACAAAAAAAAAACAAAAAAAAACTGCATGGTGTATTCATGCCAAACATTTTACTAACAAGCATAAAATAGTTAAAACAATGTATGTGCAAAAATATTTACAAGACAAAACATGTATGCAATTTATTTTTTTTTGGTATATTCTTTGATTTCATAGGAAATGGTTTTTTTTTGTATATTCTTTGATTACATAGGAAACGATTATCTACATATATTGTCCTAGTGACAATCTTTCTGAGTATAAAATGATCTTAAAAATATTATATCAAGAAGCAGCAAGAATTATATATCGAACTTGAGCAAGCAGTTCTATCTTTTATTTTAGGTAGAAGAATTTACGCAAGTTATAGATGCGCAAATTTACAACAGTGGATCCCCCATTAGGTCATAGCTCTTTCTTAAAGTCATTTCCTTGGGGCAATCACATATTATTTTTCATTATAGTATTTATACTTTTGTATTGTTTTAAGTCAAACAAATCCTTTTGGTTGCAGGGTTGTGACCTGTTTTCAAATTTAACTGCCTCTACAAAATTTCTAAAAATCCAGAAATGGAAGGGTTATTTAAATGTACATCAATTACATTCTTTGTGATTTATAAATGATATAAGTTGGAAAATACAGGGTCCTCAGTTAAGACCACAATTTTATTCATTATTATGCAACACATTATAATTTGATAATTAACAATATGCAGAGTAGACTTAGGGAGTTATATATACTAAAAAAACATTAACAACAAATTCAAGTTTGGCATTTATTCAGCTCCAAAAGGAACAAAACTAGTGATATTTGTCTTTCTTTTAGCTTTTAACAATTAAAAAGGCACCGGAGAAGTAAAAACTTTAGCTAGGAACTGAATACTGCTGGCATTATTTAGTTCTATATTGCTTTGTAAAAAGGCACCGGAATATTACATATAGTATGACTCTAAAATCACGCAGCACAGAAAAAAAGTAATCATATTAGGATATTATTTACATTTGCTTAGTTGGTAAATAGGCAAACAGCGAGCGGTTATCTTGGAGAATATCATTATTAACATAAACCTAGGGAGTCAAAGGAAAATGGCTGTCAAAATAGGTAGCCACCTTGAAGAGGTGGTTGGGTTGATTGAAGGGTATATTTACAAGCCCAATTCCACTTCAAAGGTGCTCTCAGGGCTTGGGTCCCAATGACAATTTACGGGCTGCCACCCAGAGACTAGCGGGGATACCATGACTTAGCCTCAGCCGGTCACATTATACTGACACCGACCCAACCGGTAGGAGCCCGGACTGTGCTCGGCTGTGTTTCGAACCCGCGACCTCTTGGCCACAGAGCGAAGCCACTACCAACTGAGCTATCTAGGCCTATCGAGGTGGTTGGGATGGCATGTAAATATTAAACATCTAACTCTAAAGAGCTTTCATTACAAACATTTTACATTAAGCAATAAGTTATTTCGTACATTTTCTGCCTTTTCAAAATGCATAATTTTAATGTTATTACTCAAAAACATTAAAAACTCAACACTGTGTTTTGCAGGCTCATTTTGTGTGTATAAGTTTGAGGACCAGTCTATATCTTTAATGCTGTTGCATCACAAGACCGTCACAATAGTCTAGACAGAATGGACCTTCAATGGGATGTATCAAGGCTTTTTTCAATTACATCTACTATTAGCTCTGCTCCGCGACCTTGTCATTGCTAAGCCTATTAAAAGTAAGCTCACAGAGAAGCAAAGTTTGCAAAAACCTCAACGTTTAAATGAATTGACCAAGTTGACTCTATTACTAAAAACATTTTATCTATTGTTTCTTCTTCTTTACAAAAAATTCGGTTGTGTCCAGAACCTATCCTTTCTGAATAATTTTTATGGACGATTGCACAAAATAATGAAACATACATTGTTTTTTGTAAAGAAAGCAAAGCTTACTAAGATGTGAACAAAAAAAAATGCAGTGAGTACTTTTCAAGCCAGCAATGTTGTAAAAAGTTTTAGTTGGGAGAAAAAAAGGAGTAAAAATGTCTTGCTGTTACATAAAAATGTTGCCAGCTATTTCATACAAAGTAACAAATTGAAATAAAGTCTTTTTCTAACTAGAGGCTAGTTTTAAGTTCTGATACGAAACTGCTAAATAAACTAAAAATAGAAGGAACATACATGAACGATTACATTGACAATCTAAAAATAGATGGAATAATCATCAATGGTTACATTCACAAACTAAAAATACAGCGAACAAACACCAGCGGTTACATTAAAAATCTAAGAATACATGGAATAAACATCACCGGTTATATTAAATATCTAAAAATACAAGGAACCAACACCACTGGTTACATTCATAAACTAAAAATATATGAAACAAATACCACCGGTTACATTAATCTAAAGATACAAGGAACAAACATCACCGACTACATTGAAAATATCATTTTTACCAATAAAGTATTTGTCGAAATAAAAACCTTAACCTTGGAAACAACTTGCTGATTCCTAGCTCATTCAAAAGCGGCTGATTTTCTTACAATCACTCAACTTGTTTTTTAAACAAAATTATTAACTAAAATAGTATTAAAAGATCAGTTTAGCTTAATATGTTCATGCCAGTATGAATAGACTGGTAAATTATTTGCTATCTTTACACAGTTGCTCTAGGCAAAATACTTCAAAATTTTGTTTGCTGATGTAGAAAGACAAAGTACAAAAAAAAAAGAAATATGACTTCTTAGCAATAGCATACCACAAACTTTTTGTTTTACAACATTTGCTGGCAATAACCACTGGCTGTTCATAAACCAAAAGATCTTTTCAGTTTGAATAACAGTCCAGAAATGTGATGTATTGGACCTTCCTTTCTATGCCTTAAAAATTGTGGGTAAATGAGTATAATAATTTCAAGCAGGTTGTAAATCTGCAATACTTTTTTGATAAGGCACTATGGCATCCAAGTATGATAAGAGTTTGACACTTTTATAAACAAATATAACATCATCGTTGTTTGACCTTAGAACAAAGCAAAGAACATGTACATCTGTATGTAATTGGATGTTGGATTTATTAATATATAAATAAATATTATCCATAAGTATTAAGGCACCTCAATGAAAGAAAAGCTTTAAAAAATATCTAGTAAATGGTCAGGTTCTACTTGATTAATGACTTTTGATATATAAAAGATCAGGCACTTTCCATTAAAAAATCTCATCCCTATATTGACAGATGTTTACACTGGAAACAAATACATTAAGATAATACAATTAATCTTACCATAGCTCTATCATGAATGTAAAAAAAAAAAGACGTTACCGGTTTTCTCATGGATCTTGATATTTTCAATTAATGAGTAAAAATAAAGGGAGATTTCTGTTACTGGCAATAAGTTTGGAGAGATGCACAACCCAAAACATCACCGCAATTTGTCCCATTACAACTACATATTTAAAATAACATTATTTTATACAAAATTTACCAAAAAAAAATTGTGTCATTTTTAATGTTTTGACACAGAAAAATATTTGATAAATAAATAAGTCATGAGTAGCTGTTAACTTCATTAGAGGCACAACATGCTTTCCCCTTTGCTTAACAATCAATGAAATGAGTGAAATAAAAAAGCGCAGCATCCCCCAAATACTCTAATACATATGCAACGAATCCAACCATACACAAGTTATAATTGCCATAATATTCCATTTTGCTTGATATTGCTGCAAAAGTCTTTATAAGTATCAAAGTGAATTCTTACATTAAGAATTAATATGTTTAAAAGTTGAGACTATCTACAAATTCAAAAGTATTTACAATTTTTTTTCCATTCCTCTGTGCAATTTGACAAAACATGAGCCTATTCAGGTTGAAATAAAGTCACACACAATACGAAATGTGATAGTACAACACACTATAAATATAAATAGATCTAGATTGAGTCTATTTTAAGAAGATAAAAATGAAAGACAAATTTAGTCTCATGTTTGATACTCCATATTATATTACATATTTTATGTTTGCCATTTACCTTAAATCACTCATCAAGAAAACAGAGAACAGTTTTTGTGTTTCCTACATAGCAGACCTGCCACTTCTGCAAATAAGAATATTTTTTCCATTGTTTTATTAAGGTGTTTTGAGGGATTTTTTCATCAAGCCATATAGGCCTACAGAGTATGACTTATAATCGGTTGCATGGTAAATTATACAATCAAATTTTGGAGGAAGCCAGAGAGTCATGGGTTATGGCAACCGAACAAACCAGCTATTTTTTCCCTCTCTCTTTAAAAGAAAGATTGAGCTTTTGATATTGGAGACAAGGAAAAATGGATACACAACACCAGGAAAGCATCGGTCATAGAACAAGTATTTCTAGTCATTTCCCTTATGAGAAATCTAATAAAAGGATAAATGATCTGATTCTGTGAGTCCATACTTAAGTTTGTGCGCTTCAAACAGATCAATGAGGGCCTTGCAGTATCTATTGTGAAGAAAATCAATTTGCTCCTGTGATGGATCTTCGACCTTCATCACATCCAAGGGTGAGCCAACTATCCGTGGGTTGAGGGCAATTGGGAAAAGAAGACACAATAAAGTGAAAGTGGTTAACATTGAAATTCTAAGTACCTTTACTATCTATAAAGAATAAACATTATTCACCATGAACTGGAATATTTTGAGTTTAAAAAAAGTTCACAAATAAAATTTTACTTCCTCAGGAAAAAAAATGCCACAAACAAAAATTGCTCTGTTAAATACATACATGACCCGAAATCTTGCAATGAATACTTTATTGCCTTTGCTTCAAATGAATACTTAGAGTGCATGCTTGACTCTGACAAGACAAGCTGTTTAATAAACAACTATCTACAACCTGAGAACAAAGGAGAATATCCATTTTGCTGCCGTCCAGACACCAGAATCTAGTTCGCTAACACATAAAGCACGCAATTTCAGCATTAATCAGGTGTGAAAATTTTCCAAAATTAGCTTGAACATCAATATCTAAATGTTTAAAAAAATGACTTCTACTCAGCCACTAAACTTCAAAGCCTACATCTCAAAACTAGGCTTTGCCACTTAACTGATTCCCTCCGAAGCGTCTAATATTAGACGATCAGATTTCTTTGGCTTTTAAGACTACTTAGAGATGCCGAAGAATCTGGCATAGTTTGTTTCAGTTTTGTTTTTGTTTGTTCACATTTCAGCAAGAATTCAGATCGATTTTCATTGGTATTTTAGGTGTTTTGGTCTTTTTATTTGCAGTTTTTATACAATCTAGATCTATAGAGTCAGCATTGCCCCAAACAGTTAGATGACATAACTAGATCCAGAAGTTTTACTGCCATCAAGGCTAGGAATTTCCTACAAAATATCCTAGATAACAGTAGTGAGGGTGAGTCAATGCCCCGACACAGACGAAAATACCTGTGACCAATGAAATCTCGCGGCGCCATATTGGTGTGGGCTGGGAATGTAAACGCCCTCTTGTTTAACACTACTGTTGATCTCTTTATCAAGGATTAAATTTACCACTTTAGACTCTTCCTCTAGATATATTGGAATAAATTCCTATTTTCCATACATCTAATAAGCATTATCCTTAATCTAGATATCTAGATCTAGATCATGTAGACCTAAATCTAGATCTATAGGCCCTATAGAAATTAGAATATTATACAAAATTAGAGGCAATTTCTATACTACCGGATTCCAGGAGAGCTAGATCTAGAAATCAATTTAAAAATTCATTTGGTATTTTGCATGATTTGGACTGATCTGTAATAGATATTAGCATTTGATGTGAGATATAGTAATCTATACTGGGTGTTAGTTGACATGAAATGTTGTTGTGAAGCGCCAGGATTGTTATAGGGACAGAGAATGGGAACTTGGATTTTATTACATCTAGGCCTACAGTTTGCGGGTGTTTTAGTATTATAGGTCTATCAATTGTTGTTTTTTTTTCATTTATTAACGCAAGCCTAAATAGATAAAAAAAAGTCTAGGTCTTTTTAAGAGGAAACTTTTTCTAGGCATACTTTTTTAAAATTAAAGATATTTTCAAAAAACCTGCGCGCGATTTTTCATATACCATAGGGGCCCAGTCTTGTAGCTAATTTTCTAACATCGATTTGTCCTTCTTTCCTGCCCTTGCGTCTTCGGTCTGCCGCATAATTATGATTATGCATTGAATATGATTTATTGAGTATTCCTTTTCATCCTACTAAAGAAAAAAATAAGACCCTGCCCAGATACTACTGAACCATTACATAAATTTATCGCAAAAATAGTAATGAAATAGCCTGAAAGATTTTAAAAGTTCTACTGTGTGAGGGAGGCGCACTGGTTAATTTAATACTACTTCATGTAGTACAGTAATGCTGGGGCCCAATGCCTAAGCACGGGAGTTGGCCGCAGCCCTTCCCACAACAAGATGGCAAACTACCTCCTCTCATCGTCATGCGAGCTGCGCGGGCGGCTAACAAAGCGAGAGAGGGGAGAACTGCCGCTGTTCTGGATCTAGTTAACTAATAGGGGAGTTGTTAAAATCTTTTGGGTGAGTTTAGCTTAGATGAAGAGTCCGATTTAGATTTAGAACTAGATGAAGATACAGAATCTACACCAGAGAGTAGATCTATTTTTTTTTTATTTCAGGTTTCTTTACATAAAACCTATCATATAAAACAAACTCAATACCCACAAATAATATGTTATTCTGATTTTCCATTCAATTTCCTTCAGTTTGATATGCAACATGACATGTTTTATAAAAAATACATAGAACAATAGTTGATTGCTTAACACCACTGTCGAGTAAAATGGCTAGGCTGTAAAAAAATTACCTCAAAATGACAACAAAATTACGTAGGGAATGAGTTAAGACTCATTTGGATAGAATACAAGACATTTTTTTCAAAGTTTATATTAAGCAGTAAGATTGTTAAGAAAAAAGTAAAAAGAAACAAAAAATATGGTTTATATAAATCAAAAGTTTATCTTCAACAGGGTTTATCTTAATTAACAGCCTCTCTGCAGAAAACTTAGCTTTTGCCCCTTTTCTAATCAAATAAACTGTTTTGTGTAAGTTTAACCCTAACAAAGGCGTTGGTAAAATATTGAATTTTTAAAGCCAAAAATACCTTGGTGAATAGAGTTAGTTGAAGAGAAGACGTACAGTGACAACCTTCAACATTCAAATTTCTAATACTTTTCAAACTTTTCTGAATGCATGGTACAATTTTCCTCTTTGTTTTTCTTAAATTAGAACTCGTAATGAGAAGGTAATAAAGTTTGATTCTATGAATTCGAAAATTAGAATGTGGCCTATATGTTGGTTTTTGACTCTTACCCCTCGTAGTTCTACGTCTCCAAAGCTTACATGAGGCTTAAGATAAACATTCACTGAGCAATCATGCTGTCCAGGAACACTTGCAAATGTCAGGTGTTTTTCGGCGATCAAATCAATTTGTGTTTGATATTACCAGTATCGGAGCAGTAAAACAATAAATTACAGTCTCTTCATAGTAATTTTTTGTTAATTTCCTGGAAATTTGAATTAAAAGATCTCAACTGTAGACCCATTTTTCTTATCTAAGATGTTACTTAACTTGAACTTCTAGACCTTGGTACAAAACATACAGGTAATAATTTTTCTGCAAGACTGAATTTACTTTGTTAGGGTTGACCAATATCCAAATTTAAAACTTATGTACACATCTAGGATATTCAAGAAATATTTTCTTCTCTCCATTTATAAAAAAAATCCTCTTTTTCCTTGTTCCTACCAAGAAAATTACACCAAGGACAAAACAGAATTAAGACTTAATTTTGCATAATTCTGCATATAAATAAAAATCACCAACAAAAAAACATGAAGACTTGAAAATTGCAGCAAAGTTAACAATAATACTGCTTAATTCAGTCTATCAATGATGTTGGTCCTAAACATCACCAACACTATCTATAAAACTTATGTGAAGCAGATTAATAAAGTTCTTGTGTTTGGCACATCAAGGAATAAACACACACACACAAATCTCACTTACCCACAGTGGTCACCGGTTTTTCCAAGGGTAACAGACCAAATGTGTAATTGAAAAACCCTCTGCCATAGAACATGGGAGGGGAGAATCCCAATATGCGAGTCAGGACGTTTTGGAATTTCCTGACCTTTGAACCTTCTGGATTTGCTGCTTGCTTGTACAAGTCATTCTCACCAAAGGCAAAAACAGGCACCACGCTGGCCCTGGAAACGATAGTAAGAAAGCAAAAGAAGAAAAAAAAACTATAAATAAATACATTTATGTTTCCAAAATATTTTTGTGTGTGCAGTGCTCCCTTAAAATAAGTTTATTTGTGCTAATGTTAAAGTTTAAAAAACATTATTTTGGAAATCAGAATAGAACATGCACAAAATTATCGTTCTTGCCAACAGGTAATAGACTTCAAAGAGGGAGTTTGCCAACAGGAACCATAATTTGTGCTCTAATCTCATTCCCAATAAGGGTCAAAATTTTATCAAAAATATTATTGGTACATGTTGAAAGTTTAAGAAGTATATTTTATCACATACAACCATAAATGTATTGAAATATGGACTACAAAGCAGCTATCTAATTTGAGAACCTGTTGGTGATCTCTGAAAATCCTTTGTAATATGCATATGGGAGAGATATGATGGAGAGAGGTGAGGGTAGAAGCAAGAGCCAGCCACAACCTTGTCTGTAGGCCTATGAGTTTTTGATTTGGTGATAGGCAAGAAGAAATAATTTTATAGACAATAACTACTAAAAAATCTCCCCTTTCGCTTGACCGACAACATGGAATGAGTAATTTCGTTCTCAAAGGTACTGGTTTGAGACAACCAGTTTTGGTGTGGCTGTGTTGTTCATTTTCACATCTCGCCATTTCTATTTTGTATGTGTTCAATTTTTCTTGAATCTTCTACTGGGAAATGGTCTGCTCTGATCGTTTGGCCTGTTGGTATGGTTCCACCCTTAAAGAATCTTCCTGGAGCTCTTAAACACTTGATTTAAATTCTACAAATTAAAATTAAAAAACTCGACTAGTTTTGTGGGAACCTACACAAATTTCTTTTAAAGCAGGGAATTTGAATTTGAAAAAACAAACGCCATTTATGTCAATTTTTTTTCCTTTTATCCCTATGTGTAAAGAATAAGTCTAATATTTTTTAGAACATAATGATTTTAAGCAATATCTTAAATTTGCAACCTAATAAAAAAGTAAAGGATTGTGAAAAATATGAGACATCTACCTCATGAGGACTGGTTTCAGAAAAAAAAACTGCTTGTGCAAATTCTTCTTGTGGGCCACCCATGTGATAAGTTTCTTTATTACTCTATATTTTAAAAAATGATGTTTACAGTGAATCATGGCCTTTTATATAGGATTTTAATATAAGAATTTAATATAGACCTATATTAATTATTTAACATATTTCACATCCCCTAAACTTCCTGACGATGTATATATACAGGGAAAGCCCATATTAATGATCACATGTATAGGATATTTTTGTAAAAACAGATTAGGTTATATTAGTTAACATCTTTCATGTGCAAGGTAGGAACAATCAGGCATTTAAAGGATGATAGTTGCATTCAGCCTTTGCCAAGTATCATACTTGAAATGATAATTAAAAAAAATGCATTAAAGTACATATATTGCACTCACTACATTTGTAAATATATCATAGATGTAAGTTTAAACTGAAAGAAGTAAAACTTTGGTTCTGTGTTTAAGCTGTCATTTACACTACTTTCACAACTACATGTATCCTCAGGTTTGTAAGCCAGGTAAGGTTAAATTCTATTTAATCTTTTTTACAGTTTGTGCTGACCCATTTTATAGCTTAATACTATTCATTTGTTTTTGTTTAGATGATAATCTGTTTATTATTATGTTGTATGTGCATGTGTGTGTGCTTCTCAGGAAATTGTAAACTTGAGGTTAGACTAAAAAAAATTTTTTTTCTAATTAACAAACAGAATGATCAAATATATGATGAATGATCAAAAGTACATCTATTGCAATGAGAACAAAAAAAAAATTAAAAAAAAAACAACACAGTTGTCCATTAGCTAGACACTGTTTCATTAACCTTTTGGGAGAGCGGGCCTAGTTACAACACATCCCGGACCGTCCAACGCTACGAGTGTTGTAGTGTAAACACCCCTACATGCCATTTCAAAAGCTTGAAGTGATCACCGCGTTTTTGTAGAAAAACAAAGTGCTTCGGGCCTGCTAGTCATATATCTTTGAAGA
The DNA here is from genome assembly GCA_019649035.1 of Elysia marginata. Taxonomy (NCBI): domain Eukaryota; kingdom Metazoa; phylum Mollusca; class Gastropoda; family Plakobranchidae; genus Elysia; species Elysia marginata. The sequence continues at coordinate 38,623 of BMAT01002336.1, read as the reverse complement.
TTGCTTACAATCGCAGATTCTATTATTTATGTTATGTCTTAAGTATATTTTTGCACCACGGCTATTCAGTGATGTTTCTTCCTAGACCCATAGATCTAGATCTAGCCTCAAAGAAAATGATGGAGATGACAATGATGACAATAAAAGCCAAGATATAGGTCATTATGACCTGGAGGCTTTTGATTGCAAAATTTTTATAAATGAAATTCAACATTTTTTTTACATTGTCAGCCATTGTCAGAGGGGCAGCGTGGCAAAGTGGTCAGCACGTCGCACTCGAGATCTGGAGATCGCGGGTTCAATTTCCGACCGAGCCATATTGCAATTGCATTGGGAAGCAACTCAAGCTAACTTTCCCCAGTCCACCCACCTGAAAAATGGGTACCCAGCTACAGGCAATTCTTTAATTTGTGATATGCGCCTGCATTTGGGTTAAAAGTGGCCTTCAAATGAACTGGTCTGCTGGACATTAGTGGCACTACACTGTGACGACACAGTTACGTTAAATAACGAAGCCACAATTCCCGAAAGGGGTTTATAGTGTATAAAAATGAAATAAAACAAAAACATATAGTAACTATGATAACGCCTATAAGCGGGGAAAAACTACTTGTCTGTCTTTATATATAAATTATCTTTCCATTGGTACTTTATATGTTACTTTGGGGTGTAGGAGTTTTTTTTGTATTATTTTTCAAAAACACTTCAAATCGGTGCGGTTACTGGAAATAGTCACCAGCAAAATACAGCAGTCGGAGGAAACAGAAGGGAATCAAATGAAATGTTAAATCTATCTATTACATTAGATTCACACCAATAAAACAAATTAAAACTTAATGAGAGAATGCTATTGAAATGCTAACTCAAGTTTAAAATTGGTTCTTTCTGCCATGGCTTAAATTAAGTTACAAAAAGTAACAAAAAAAATATTAATGGTCGCCTATCACAAGAAATTAATACTAATAGTAGCATCTGTACATGCAAATCAAAAGAATGGATTTTATTACAACCAATCCCTCTATTTTGTTAAAAGTCAGACACACAACAAGCATAGGCCTCCCCTCTCCCTATCCATTTCATTTACGGCCCCCACCCAACGCCTTCTCTCTCAACACTTCATTTATATTTATTCAGTAAACACACCAAAAAAAAAAAAAAAAATTGACAGAAATACAATTTGGCTTCTCAATAATTGACCCAAAAACAGGCCACATGTAATTTCTTCCTCTAATTTTTTTTTTGGCTTTTAGTTAAATACAATCCGTTGGTAAGAATAAGTTATAACAAAAACTGAAAAGGATTCAATCATCGCCAATAAAACAAAAATTAATGTTAAAGTTGAAAAAGGTAAAACAGTTGAGTACCAAAAAATAAAACATGAACGCCATAAAAGCCTACCTGCCTGCCCATCCAATTCTCCTGGGTAAGAAATTATTTATTTGCTTTAGGCGATACTCTCATTACACTCAAGGTAAAAGATCTTGTGGTCTAATTTGAAAAACTTACTTTCATGAAGATTATTTAACACAAGTTACATACAAGTTTAGCATCTGAAAAGTTCAGACAAATGAAGTAAGCCGATTCAACATGATAACAAAACCAGTTCAAAGGTTTCTGATAGACAAATATTTGAGTCTTAAGTTTTAACTTTATTAACCCTAAATAACTCCTGCTCAATTTACACTTATTCCTAAGCAGAGGGATGTAACCGTAATTTTTTACATTTCGAAGCTTAGTACCTTAGTACCTTTGAAGGTGAAAATTGTGACATCCTACTCATTCACCCTGGACGTGAGACGTATATTTCCCTCATAACTGTTGAATGCTCTCTTTTAAGCTCGAGGTGACATTTCACGATGATCAACAATGGCATGAAGCTGGCAGTTGAACAATTCTATACTTACATTTGTAAAATAATAAATTCCACACAATTTGAAGATAGATAGCTTGAGTACTTGCTGAATTTGAGCTATATTCCAACTACAGATTCTTTTGTAATTTATACCGATAAATCAAAGTTCCTGTAGACTTCACAAAGTCCTAGCTGGACTGTATTAATAAGAAAAAGAGTCAAACAATGTCATAAATTTTCTACAGTTTTTTTAATTTTGATTTCAACACTTGACAACATAGAAAAAGAGCAAGTACGCACTTGAGATAACAAGAAACGTTCTCTCCTAATTTAAACCCTTCCAAGTTCCTTGGTCTAACTGCAAATGGGCTCAAGGTCTAAGAGACTTTAAAAAGAAAAAGTCAGGAGATATTCTTACCCGTGCTTGAGGGCTTTCTTACAAAAACCCTTTCTGTTTTTCAGCTTGAGATGACAGCTCCCAGGACGAGCGTCTAAGGCTTCTTTAGCTCCACCTACAATGAGAGCAACGGCATTACCAGAGCCCTCCTTAGACAACACCCAGTCAATGCTTGCTCCCGAGGCTTCTATAGAACCTGATGAATATAAAGAAGAAATAAAATTTACTAATTGTGTTGGCATAAATGGCATGTCAGAGTTAGCTTATTTGGTTAACCCATCTTTAACAAAAAACAAAAATAAATATAATATGGTTATAGTCTTCCACCACCGAAGAGAGTCTCAAGACTTTATTTATCTCCCCAAAGCATGACAATACACACCAAATCAAATTCATATAATATTTCAGAGCATTACAGTACAGCTGCCTATTAAGACCTTAACCTAATAATAATGAACCCCTAAACTCCTAAACCAAGAATTGTTTTTTTTTCCTAAAAGAAAGAGCTCTTGTGATTGTCGTGTTTCAATGTACTTTTAACGAAGCCCGGTATGGAACTAAAAAATCACTGACATTAAAAGCATTATATTGTTCCCACATTACCTCAATGTAAAAGTTTGTGAGTTAAAATAAGAGAGAGGAGAGGGAGACTGAAAGGCAGAGCGAAGCAGTTTTATTTGTGCATGTCTCTCCCTTTCTTTCGCCTCATCATCTTTATTTTCTTCTCCTCTCTCTCTTCTTCCCCCTGCTTCTTTTTTTTTCTTTCTCCTCCTCCTCCTTTTTTTCTTTTCCTCCTCCTCTTCCTGAAAAGTCAATAACAATAGTTATTGTCTGCAATGATATAATTATGTGTTCGTTTTTTTATTGGAAAGACTTTATAACGAAGCATAAAACCTTTGTTGCCATAATCTTTCAAAGATAAAAAATTTTTTTAGCAGGAATCTTACAAAACACTTGTGCAATTACTGTCAAGTGATATTAGAGTGACACTAAAATAGAGATTTTATCCTCAGTCCAACACCTTATCTCATCTTATGCGTACGGTATCGACAAAATATTGCCAATACAGATTTCATAATTTTATTGCTCGTTCTAGGGCTGAGGTTTCAACTTTTATAGTCATAGAACAAGATTGGTGACTCTCAAACATTTCCTTGCAGATCTTTCAGTCAGGGATTTAGGTACATTACACCGGTTTTAGTTGACTTAGGCAAACCCTCTAGCATTGAAAGAGTTAAAATTCTTTCTTTAGCTTCATGCACCCAAACGTCTCAAAGATACTTATATATAGCATGTGGGGCCTTCCTCTAAAATGACTTATGTATGCCCCCGGAAGCAAGCATTTTGTACCATAGTGCCTGAGAGACTAGGTTACTAATGACAAATGACACCTTTTACAAAAACATCACTCGAACTATGACAGAGTTATGACTTTATTTTAAAAAAATACTACCATTGCAATAAATGGATAGGAAAAAAACGTTTAAAGTAAATATTAAGCTTTCAATATCATATCAAAAGGAAGAGAGAGTAAAAAACATAATGAAGTCTATACCTCAAAGCAAGAAACACTCTAAACAGACTTTTTAAACTAAGGCTGCAGCAAATAACGTAATAACCTGGCTGCAATAAAACAGCTAAAATCTTCAACAATATCAGTGCCTATTACATCCTACATGGTGATTTCATTGGTTTAACCTTTTTAAGCAAGACAGCTGAGCTTACCTGAAAGCATAAAGTATTCCCTGAAGATTGGGTACGAAAAACTGCTAGACAAGGCAGTAAGGTAGGACTTAATCCCTGGGAACTTGTTGCTAAAACCAGTAGCCTCAGAGGCAAAGTTGACGAAGTGGCTCTGGCACATCACTCCGTGTGGATGGCATGCAAGAATGTAGTTCTTGTTAGGCTGAAGTTCGCTGGTCTTAACCAGCTCCACTGGAAAATATTCTGCTGCCCACTTGAAGACTCGCCACCTGCAATCAGGCAGAGAGGTAAAAAAAATAACCACGGCCATGTCTTAAACACAATAGATGATTGTGATTTACTTTATAAAAAAGTTTCAATGCAAGCATATTTCTTTTTGAAAAGTTATTTTGTCGTTTATGACACAAAAAAGATAACAAAACAAATCTCAATTTTCACACTAATTTGCCTTAGTTTGTAAGGAAAAAAATTACCATTTGGTGTCTTGTTTAATTCATCCAAGAGTTTTTTGTATTTGTTTTGTTTTTTTGTGTATGAAGATTTATTTTGCTTTTAGCATACCTTGATGTGCATCAGTTTTCATAAAACGTATAAAACTTGTGCTATCATATACAATATATGATAAACCTGAATGAATACATTGATTACATAGAGGGAACTTTTTTTTTTGGTAAACAATCACTTTTCTTTCCATTCCTTCCTATACTTTTCTGCCAATAAGAATGCATGAGAAGGGAGTAAACACTTTTTATATATCCACCTATACATCTTAAATTTAAAATCTTACATCTATTTAAATAAAAACAGCTCACTTAGTTGTAAATTACAGCAGAAGAAGATACATCAACAGGCTCAAATCAGAAGAATGTATGGATTACATTTAAACAATCCCTGTTGACTTGCAAACTGAAAAAATCTTATATATCTTAGCCTCTTTTTGGTACAAAGTTGAAGAGCAGCCTAGAAGGCACAGTTAAAATATATGTATCAGAACTGTTGTAGTTGCATCAGATTTCGCAGTTTTTACATGTTATAAAGCCTTGTTATTTTGAACATTGCAGTTTTCCAAGCTTCCAAATGTTTTAAAAAATTGCTTTAAACCATCAAAATTTTGTAGAAAGATACGATTTTCTTTGGGTTATATAGAAAATATATATATAGAAACAAGGAAAAAGTCTACTTCTCAAACCGAAATGTTCATGCTCCAACTAATTTGTACAAGTCATGAGACATATCATCGGAATAATTAATCATGTCTAAGAGCTGACCTGCGCACCCAGTCTGAGCGCCTGCCTCCTTGCTCACTGGTGGAACGATCATAGCGGTACCATAAGTAGTAGGCCAGGGGTATAAGGTAATAACTGGTGAAGAGAAGCAGGTACAGGGAAACGAACAGCGTGCTCAACCCGAAGAACAGGAACAGGTAAGTGAAGTGTAAAACCCCAACTGTCCGTAGTCGCTTCTCCAAGGGCAGGTTTAGGGGTACGAGTTCAAATCCGAAAAGGTTCATCTTGCCTGTAAAAAAGGAAATATAATTTTATCTATATAAATATATATCAGGTATCATTCACATACAGTTTAAACAATTGAAATCAAATTTTTATGCCACATCATAATCTACAGTTTTTCAATTATATATTTTTTCATTTCTTTCTATCAGTTACAAGCTGTAAGGTCTTTTCAGATAGAGCTTACAGCAAAATACAAATGATGTTTAAAAGAAACCATGTCTTATTTTCGTCGTAATTCCATAAAATACTTTGCCTATCATCACAAACATTGCTGTCACATATATACTTTACCTATATCATCACAAACAATGGAATCACAATCTTGTCTTACAGCCTTGTATACAGGATATGTAATTCAATTCAACAGCAAAATTTTGATAAAGTTCAAGTCAAAGAGTACAGTTTGTAAAAAATTTCTACAGTTCTCAAACGCTTATACCTTCTCATGGTTTGTCGCCTCAGATAAAAAGTACTTACAAATATAGAGTAAGGATATCAAAGTAACAAGCAGAAAGTTCAAGTTCGCAACTAAATCCAATCAGCTTTGAAAAAAGAAAAGTCACATACATCATCATCATCATGCTACCATCTGTGTCATACTCAAAGTTGATCCAATAACTGTGCTGAAAATATGTGACAGTTATGACACATCTAACAAAAAAATCTATACAAAACACTGAGGCTGATAGGCGAGAGGTTGGACCAGGTGTTGTGGTCTGGGTGTAAAAAGTAATTAGATGTAAAGTGTGAAAATTTTGAGGTGTGTTTTGTTTAAACTTGTTTGTGGGCAAGTGAGACTGTAACTTTAAACTTCTGCACAATTGGATGCATCTGGTACTCACAATACAAGCACTCTGTAGGCTTTATCTAAATCTTCATTTCCTTACTAATTGATTTTCATTCAAGGCTTAAAAAGTGCCTTTGACCCAAAACATCCCAACCCCAAAAAGGTCATCTCTTTTCCGCTCTCTACCCACATCTATCCATCTCCGTAATTGTTCTTCTTTCTCTCTAGTCAAAATGAACCACTTTTTTAGAAATATATATATTCCTCTCTTTCTCTATCTATACTTGCTTCTCTTGCCTTTCTCTCTCTATGTGGCGGAAGCGTCTAGTTGGTAAACGCTCGTTTAGGTCTAAGAGGTCCGGTGTTTGAGTCCTGCATTGTGCAGTCAACATTTAGTTCTTGAGAAAGACTATTTACACACTTTTTACTACTTTCAGAGATTTCTTAACCTCACTCATGCGTTTAGGGAGTATTTGCCTTCAGATAGCGACAAATCCTGTCATTATGCAGGAGTGATATGCTAAAACTGCAGCTCCTCTGTGAGTTCAGAAGGCACTTTAATTGGGGAACTCATGTAAAGCACTTAGAGCAACTTAGTGAATGGACAGTCGGACACTATAAAAATGCTCTTTACTTTACTTAAAAAAAAAAAACGTAGTAGATATTGATATTCATCTCTATATCCCCCTCCTTTGTCTATACCTCTATTTCTCCTATCTACGAGAGCAGATAAAGAAACGAGGACCTTAAAAGCAGACCTTAGCCAATCATATGACTTGCCACCAATCCGAATGGGTTGGATGTCTCATTTATAATTATAACTTTCCAAGGCATAGATTTTTTAAATAATACATTTTCACTGAGCTTCAAATGTTGAAAAGTGCATGTAATTACTAAAATTTTGTGAGAAAGTATTAGAACTGCTTTTGATTTAAAATATAGAGAAAAAGAGAAGCGAGTCCTGTTTTAAAAAACGATTTCTAAAAATTAAAGTTAGCGCCATCCTTTCTCTCTACAAGTAACAAATTATACAAAGACAGATTCCCTAGTAATAGTATTATCTATACTAATATCTTGCCCCGCTCTCTCTCTTCAGAAAGATTGCACTGGTCACAAAAAATTTGCAGAATCAGTTTATAAACATTTGCTGAAGGGACCTTGTCAACCGCGAGAGCATCTATTTCATCTTTTAAATCCTTATAAAACTTAGTCTAGCCTTTCCATTTATTTTTTGGAAATCTTAAATAAAAACTATACATAATAAAATGCTCTACATAAGCTGGGCAAGGACTCTTTTTTTTAACTAGACCTTTGTAATAACAAATTAGAGGAGTTATTTATGAATTACTACGTATCTTAAAGTTGATCAGAAAAAGGGTAAAATTTTAAAATCACACATCGAGTATAATTATTGTGTACCTAGATTTAATACTTAGAAACTACTTATGTGATGATGAGCTTTTTTATGAAGTCTTTAAAAAAGTCTGGGGAAACTACAGGTAAATTCGCCAATTTACATCTATAGGCCTGTATGAAGATACCATGGCTATCTATCTTAGTTTGTGTGGTTACCATGAGCAAAGTTATCTATGCGTATACATGACCAAGGCTGAACAGAAGGCCTCAGGTTCAGGTCATATTTGTTCCCATCGGAAATTTTGATTGAATCCCCTATAGTAAGAAAAATTTGTGTCCTCTGTCTTTGGTACTCCTCATCTTCTTTGTTTTTGTTTTTTAACACATATTCTTGTTTGCCTACTGCAATCGGTAAAAAAATACAGCAACAAACCCAAGAGCCTTTTCCTGAATACAAAGAAAACATTTGTGATATGCGCCTGCAACACCCTGCATATGGGAAGTGGCCTTCAAATGTACTGGTCTGCTGGGGCATTAGTGGCGCTGCCCTGTGGCAACACGCTGAGTAACAAAGCCAAATTTCCTGAAAGGGATTAATACAGTTTAAAAAAAAACAACTAAGACCATGGTATCCAACAAAAAGCTGCAGCTTGCAAGTTGGATACATGGAGATCAGTTAGAAAATGTCAATAGCTTCATAATAAGACGCTGGCACAAACTAGGACGCCAATGAGTGACATACGCCAGGGATCAAAATAAGGCTGGCCACCAAATTGTCGAATATGAATTTTGGAATGAGCCAATCAACACCAATAAAAGCTATGAATTATACATTCCAGGTTGCCACTTACAGTACCCATACTGAGTAGGTGGTCTGAACACATTTTTAGACTATGAGAGGCGACCAGGTTAAATAAAGCTGAAGTTGGAATATTGACAAATTCAGTCACCAACAATTACTATAACTTTCTAATCGGTCCTTGGAGAGCCAGGAGATATTATAGAACTCTGGGTTATTTACATATTGAGTTATTTCATTTTAAGACAATAAAAATGTTCAATTATAAAGAAAATTGTCTAATTTAAAGGACTCCAACTCAAAATTAGTCTGCGTGACTTTTGCCTGATCCACCCTGGTTGTACCAGCAGCATTTTTTAGAAGAATATTTGCAAACTTTTTCAATTAAGCATTATTTGGTCCAGTCATGATGAATATAATTAACTTTTTAAATGCCAACTTCTCATATACAGTAACTGGAACATCACAATTTGACCACCGCTGATTATTTAAAAAATACTTTTGCAAAATTCCATTTTTCGGCTCACAAAATTGAAAAAATTGTACTCAATTTTTTTTCTAAATTTCTAATTTTTGCGTATTTTTAGTTATAAATGTTTTTTTTTTTTCAAATAATTTACGATACCACATTCTCACCATTTTCTGAAATTCTGAAAAGTCCATGCAATAAGCAACACATTAAACAAAGCAGACGACCTTTAGATTATTCTAAAAACCAAACCAAGCTTGACTTTTCTTTCAAAAACCTTACAAATATGAAAAAAAAAACAGAGAGGGGGAGGGGGGGGGGGTTCAGCTGAGGGGCAGTTGATGCAGGGAGCAAATCAACAGTCTTGCTTTGCGGATCAGCTGCCCCTTAGCAAATAAAATAAATTGAAACATAAAATACTAATTTGTTCCTCTACTCTTCTTCTAATTCACCCTTCATTTTTTTTTTTGCAATTTAAAGATATTTATAAAATTCTTCACCGCCGTCGTTTTCGTGACATTTCTTTGGTTGTGTTCTTTACACCTCTCTTCTTGCCCCCTCCCCTCAGTCATCACAATCTTGTTTTTTTTTTCTTAATTCTTATTTGCCATCTCCTCCTTTTCTTCTTCTGTTCTTCTCATCCATTGTAATATTGTCTCCTTTTATTCCTCCTTTTGTTTTATCAACTGCTCATCACCAATGTATTATACCCTCGACAAAAAAAAATCAAATTGATGATTTTTAGTTTCATGCATAATGCACTAGCACACTGCTATTTTAAATTAGCCTTGCGTTGCAATGTATGAACAAAGAATGATTTCACAAATATCAATGTTAATTAGTCTTATAACGCTAACAGTAACACTGAACTGAAAAAAGAGCTGATTTCTACTAGCCTGGATCTACCGAGTCTAGAGATAGTTTGGATAAATATTTTAATCTTTCTTTTGTCTCTTTTTAGTTTGCGAATGGAATGTGATGGGCTACCGACAGAGTGACAATCTGAGCAGTCCCAGGGGAAGATGTCAAGCCATGATGACTGACTGCTCTTAGTTGATAAGAAGGCTTGTAAGACAAGTAAAACCGACAATTAGCCTATAATTCATAGAATGGCAGAACGCTTTTTATTTGGTTCACATGTTTTAACTACAGTTGAAACCTGGAAAATCAGCAGGAATAGACGACATCACAGGCGAAATGGTTCAAGCTGGAGGGGAAGCGGCTATAGACATGTTACTCCTCATCTGTAACAAATTTGTAGACAAGAGTGTGGCCAAAACCATGGACCCAGTCACTGGTCATCACTCTACCCAAAAAAGGAAACTTGAGACTGTGTCAAAACTTCCTCACTATTAGTTTAAAAAGCCATCCCAGCAAAGAAACCCTTAAAAGTCGTCTTAAACCTGAGGCTGAAAAGATCATTGCAGAGGAACAAGCTGGCTTCAGACCAGGTCACAGTATTGTTGAAAAAATTTGTAATATTAGAATACTCATCTAGGAAAGTTCTCCAGCACAAACAGGAGCTTCATCATGTCTTTATAGATTTTAAAAAGGCATTTGACAGAGTCTGGCATGAGGTCCTCTGGTCAACCATGAGGAAGTATAATATTAACAGCAACTTAATCAGTGTCATAGAGAACTTGTACAACAAGGCAACAAGTGCAGTCTTTTGTAACAACAATATCGGATACTGGTTCAGAACAACAGTCAGGGTGCGTCAAGGCTGCCTACTCTCCCCAACCTTCTTCAATATCTTCCTCAAAAGAATAAATGACTGATGCTCTAGAGGACCACTTCGGAACAGTTAGCATTGGTGGCAGACCTATCCCCAATCTACAGTTTGCCGACAAGACAACATCGATGGACTAGCTGGAAATGTATGAGAACTGGCTAGCTTGGTGGAAAAACTGGACAAAGCCTCATCCAACTTTGGCATGGAGATTCGTGCTGAGAAAACGAAGATTATGACCAATAGCAAAGAGTCACCGAAGAAAGAAATAAAGGTCAACGGTCAAATTCTTGAAAGTGTTACAAAATTCAAATAACTAAGATCAATAATCTCAGACGAAGGATCAAAGCCTGAAATACTGTCCAGAATAGCCCAGACTACTGCCGCTCTGACCAAACTTTTAAAACCCATATGGGAACAATAAGAACAACGCTATCAGCTCTAAGATCAGACTACTGCAATCCTTGGTCATGTCAATTTTTTTCTATACCTGTGAGTCGTGGACACTGAATGCTGATAGTGAAAGAAGAATCAGAGCCATTGAAATGAAGTGCTACAGAAGACTACTTAGTATCTCACATAAAGAGCATATCTATCACAAATGAGGAAGTGAGACGAAGAATTGAAAATGTCATTGGACCACATGTTGACCTTCTGACCATCGTTCGGCAACGGACGTAAACTGAAATGGTATGGGCACACTACTGGCTCATCTGGCCTTGTCAAGACAATCATGCAGGGTACTGTAAATGGAGGCAGAAGAAACGCTGGGAAGACAACATCAAAGAATGGACAGGACTTGAGCTGCAAAACACCTTACGGATAGCTGAAGATAGAGAAGAATGGAAAACTGTGGTTAGGAGATCTATCCTCTTTGCGCCCTGACAGATCCAAGGGTACAACCTACAGGCACAGGACAAAACAGACTAGATCTAGATCTAAAATTTAGAGAGCCTCTGGATTTATAGGGCCTAATCTAGATATAAACTGAGAATCTAGGGTTCTAGATATATAAATATAGAATTTATATCATATTGGTGATAAATTAATGTGCTGAAAATTACATTAGCAATTTCTTACCTTTGTCTTTTGCAGCACTGGTGTTTTTTCTCCCGGCATCAGATTCAGATAAGAGTAAAACAAAGAACAAGCTGCTTGTCTCATCCGTAGCAAACTTGTAAATCTAGTTCTACAGATCTACACCCGATATCTAGATTGGATCTAGCTAGTCTATACTGTTCTTTTATCTTGAATGCCTTTAGCCCTTTAAACTTTAAGGTTTACGAGTGAACACTCTGGACTATGTGACCCGAACACTCATGTTCACAGCGCAGGCCTACATGCTACTTGTATATAGATCTAGATAATCAATTTCAATGCAAAGGAGCATGGAAGCCTAAGATTCTTGGATGCGCATAAAAAGGGATAAGCTTTAAAAAATTTACGTGATTTTCAATGGCATTGGTCTGCTTTATTTGCCACTTTGGGCAGTTTGGTTACGAAGTCGAATTTGATCTGTAACGTGTATGAAAACGAGCAGATCTTGACCCCATAGTCCAGCACTGATGATCTTTTGTTATGATCAGCTATAAAAACATTATCAGAGTAGCGCCCCTTAGCTGAATGTAAACAAGTTTTTCTACAAATCAGCTGATCGCTCGCCTTCTTGTCAACTCAGAGCTGCAGTCAGTCAGAGGGTCAATCGGTCAAGCTGATTGATTCTGATACCGTGACCCGCGTCGCGACCTGCTTGACCTCTGCTCTAATAACAGTTTTCAACTCTCAATTGGTGTGGGTATAGGCTACTTTGAAATACATGTATTTATAACTCAGGATTCATGCATAACTCGCTTTAAGTCTAACAGGTGTTTGAAAAGCACTAATGACTATGAATGGGATAGACATCAAGAAAGGATCAAGGATGAGAAAAATGATGTGGTGTTAAGCAAAAAGAAAAAGAAAGAAAATGTTTTGGCCAGCTCTCAACATTGGCAAAGAAAGTAAATAGGTGATCGTAAAGATTTCCAATATTTTTTCTTTAATTTCTTTCATTTCATATTGGCCTGGTAAGGCATGAAAAAATGTATCAAGAGCAACAGAATGATGACTAGTTGAATCGAAAAAAGCAATAATAATGGAAGTTTAAGAAAACCATTTCAAAACTTCATGAGATATCAAACAATGAAAAGACTCATGTTAATATAAAGAACTACCAATAACAGTAAATAAATAGAATAACGAAATAAAATGGTATAAGAGAACCAAATTTCATAAGCAAATTAAAACCAACAATTGAAATTCATGCGCTTTTTACTCGGTTCGCGTGTTTCACAAGCTTTTTTATTAATTATAGTTTTTTGTTCATATAGTCTTATGTTACAGTGGCGATTTTAGGGATTGATAAGGAAAATAGTGTACAAGTAAGCTAAAGTATATTCATTTACATGTTTTACATTAATCTATCTTATTACCCCGGTATATCATTCATTTGTTAAATTTCTCAGTCTAACATGTATTGTTTTGATTTTCTCAGAGCCTAGCTGAAAGAAATACATACATAACAATCTTTATCTAGTTTTGCTTTATCTAGTTTTAGCTTTATCTATAATTATGCTGTCAATGAAACACTTATTTTTATTTGATCGAATGCAGATAACATTTAGGTGCTATGATTTTTCATGAGACCAAAGTCCAAAGTTTTCTTTATCGTTGATAAAATAAGGGAAAGGGTTAGTTTAAAGAGAAAGTTTGTGATTTAGGCATGGTTATGCTACAACTGGAATAGTTTCAAAGTCATTTCGCGCACGTATCAACAGATATATACAATAGTAAGATAAGATAAATTTTATAAATGTCCATGCTTTTATGATTGAATGCTTAAAGCGTTTTCTGTAGCCACGACTCTGATCCTGATAACAGTGCCTTCTGTAGAAGTTTATTCCTTGAGAAGGACTGCTTGCATACATGAATGTCTCCGCTTCATTCATAAGTATAACGAGCTTTCGACGATAGGCAGTAAAAATCTTGCCAGTGTGTTGGAGTGATGCACTTTAATTGCCGGCTCTCTGTGACTTCAGAAGGTAATTATTTTGGTAGGTTATGATCTGTTGGGGAACCTATCTCGTATGTCAAGAACTCAAAGCAATTTAATGGATTAGGCGCTACATAAAAACGTTCTTTGCTTTTACTTTATTTTGTTCGGGCTGTGTACCTATTTGTCAAGGATTTCCACACAGGAGTGCCAATCTAGCTAAACCTAAACTTTATGGGGATAAATTCTAACTGATTTTAGCAATAAAGAGTCCTGCATTGTTTTAATTGTAACAAATATTCTGGCGAAATAAGGGTTAATGAAGAGTCGCACCGGTATTTAACACTGGCACCTCAGTGCAGTAAATGTGCAAACTAATTCTAATAGGATTTATCTGTCTTCCCTCCCTGAACTTAGCAATAAAAGTTTAGATTTTAGGAAGTAAAGGACAGTGTTGGTTCCTGAAATTAAGAGAATAGAAACAAGAACATAAGAGGAGCAATGAGTCTACAAATTTTAGATGGGGGNGGGGGGTTCAGAGTTAATTAAATAAGCACGATAGCTGGGACACAAAATATTTTTAAAATAATGTTACAAGGATAGCCGACATTCTAACGCCGATGATTTTTACGAGAAAAAGACTAGTGCGTAGCTGTGTGCCACTAGTCTACCCAGCAGTACACAAAACCCTAACGGGTCAAATGCCAACATATCAAGTTTATCAACCAGGGTAAGATGCCCAGTGTAGTAGGTGTTTTGACGTGTGCTATTTCAATGGGTACAGTTAAACAAGTCTACCCAGCATAGCAATACACTAAACCCTCACAGGTCAAACTGCCTACATATCAACCAAGGTGAGATGCCCAGTGTAGGCGTTCTGTCCTTACATACTGGACGCCTTGCCCTCTAGATTGGGGCATTTGCTTGCAAAAAATTGGTAATGTTATAAGAGGATGTGCTTTAAGGCATTAGAATGAGGTGGGCCGTCTGACTGCAGGAACATTCTCATCGCTCTTGAAGAGTGAATGGACGAACACAGTGTCTTCCTGCGCGTTAAAAAATTTAAGGCGCAGGAAAGACCACCAGGTACATGTCTTACCATTGACTGAAGATATTGTAAAAGTGAGACAGCATATGCAAATAGGGGATGGAGAAGGGCTCGGCATCGGTTCTGGCAAATCACGAGTATAGTTTGTGGAAAAAATAAACACAGACAACAATACCTCGGTTAATTTTATTTAATAAAAGGAGGGGAGGTGAAGTTTTTCGTCTCTACATCTACATATGTACCTACATCGCCCACAATGGGAAGAAAATATGAACAAGGAAATACTGAATAGTTTACAAGGGCTAGAGTTAACTTAAATTAAATGCCTTGCCCTGATTGAAGTGGCTGGTAAGAAGAACAGAAAAGCTCCAATACTGGTGACACAGGAGGCTGAAACAGCTATGGATGCCCTTGTCAATACTTGAGATGCTGTAGGCATCCCCAAAGGAAATGCATTTTTCTTTGCCAGCAAATCTGTAGACGGGTAATTGAATAGCTGGCAAGCTTTGAGAGCAGTTGTGGAGAGCGCAGTATTGAGAACCCTGAGAGTATCTCTTCAACTCGGTTGAGGAAATACATTGATACAGTTTGTCAAGTGTTTGATTTAAAAGAAGGAGAAATGGAGTGGTTAGCCAACCATATGGGCCATGAGTTGAATATACATCGCGACTTTTACAGACTCCATGAGTTTACAGTAGAAATTGCCAAAGTGAGCCGTATGCTAATGGCAATTGATGCTGGGCAAGCGAGAAGGTACACTGGGAAAAGTCTTAATGAAATTGGGTTAGAAGACATCGCATTTCAGCCTGAGGAATTGGGACAAGCAGTAGGAGAAAATGCAACTAAAGAAGCTACGACTTGTGACACTGAGCAAGAGGAACTCCTCCCCGAGATTTCTGGCACTGCAGACTCTGAGCCTTTAGCAACAGCCAAGAAAAGAAAGAGAATAATGTCATCACTTGATAGTGGTCCAGATGAAGAAATTACTCAAGTTTAAAAACCCTCTGCTGCTCTAAAAAGAAAATGGACTGCTTTGGAACTTTCCTTAATAAGATATGTATTCAAACTATCATTACAAAACAAAATTGATCCAACAGGGAAATCTATCAAAGATGAAATCACAAAATATCCATGCCTGAAGGGTAGAACTGTTGCACAAATCAGGTCAAAGCTGCAGCACTTGACGCGTAAGAATTAGGAACGGGTTTCTCCTAATTTTTAAGTTAGTCTGTTATCATCAGAGCATGGTAATTATTACTCATAGAAATAGTCTTTAAACTTTTTTCGTAAGGTATTTCCAAGAATTTAGTCATAGAGCAAACAGGGAAATTTTGGTAAGAGCGTGTGTCTGTATGTGTGAAATAAAGCAGAAAATTATGGATGGGACTGACTTAAGGTGGGGTTTTGAAATGAAATTCCTCCCTGTTCTTTTATAGATAAACGTGAGTTGCTGTAACCGGCAAAATGATTAGTGTGTCCACAAAAATATTTTTCATCATAACAAAAAATAACATTCATGATAATTGTTTTTTGATTTACAGGAATAGACAATGCAAGTTACTGCAAGCCTGAAAAAGGTGATGTTATGTAATGATGCTTTTTTAACATGATGTACATTATTTAGGTGCCTTACTTTTTTATTTTTTTTTATTTTTATACACTATATTAATCCCTTTCGGGAAATTTGTCTTCGTTACTCAGCGTAACTGTGTCGCCACAGAGCAGCGCCACTAATGCCCCAGCAGACCAGTACAATTGAAGTCTGTAGCTGGGTACCCATTTAACAGGTGGGTGGACTGGGGAAAATTAGGGTAAATTGCTTTCCCAAGGCAATTGCAACATGGCATGGTCGAGAATCGAACCCGAGACCTCCAAATCTCGAGTCCGACGCGCGAACCACTCCGCCACGCTGCCCATTAATTCCGTTCTACCTTTTGCTATTTAAATGTTTTGTTGGTTGAATCAAATTAAAAGTACCTACCTCGAATTTTAGGCCTTGACATAGAAAGAATACATACATTTTTAGTTGACAAATATCATTGATATTCTTTTATATTTTATGTCTTTAAAGAATGCCATCTGTAAATGTATACAATAACGATGCCTTTTTCATTTAACATAAACTTGATCTTTTTAAAGTGTACTAACGAGATTATTTTCTAAACATTTTTGAGTAAAACGCTTTTGTACAAAATTTGTAATTAATATGTGGTGCTGAATAATTTCAAAATCATATTCAGTTTTACTTTGTAGCCTAAAGTAAATCTTCAATACTAGTTAAGATACCCGTTCATTCCTCTTTTTAACTGGATCATTCCATCATTTTATATTTCTCATCCTAATCATGTACAAGCTTCTGATGTCCATGAAAAGAAAAGTGAGTTTCCAAGGTTCATTATTCAAAGTTGTGGAAAAAAAACGATGCTATATGATCATGCAATTTTATGATCTATATTTATATTTATTTACCCTTAGCATATCTTTTTTTCTGTTGTACCTGATGGTAGTTTCAATATTCTGTAGTTTGAGTGCACTTAAACACGCATTAACTCAAGTCGTGGTTCCTGATATAAAGGTACAGTTTATAACTAAATCTTTGAGTTTCCAAGACTTGCCTTCATTCTTGCCAATAATCTTCTGGGTCATATTTCAAGCCCATATAGGACTAAGTCTAAAGGATATCATCTCCAATTGATATTATAATCATGGTCATTGCTGTTTTCTTTTAAACCTTGTTACAATACATTCCAACTTAGACTTATGTTATTTTCATAGACTGCAAATATAGGTCTAGTCCTCATTTTTCATATGCTTATTGTCTGATTCATGTGTCTAAAATGTCTTGTGCAGAATTATATGCACCCAGGTTTTATTATTTGTAGAGAATAAAACTTAAAACTTTCAACGGCTACTTTTTTTCTTGAGTGAACGTTACTGATAGTATGATTATTACAGGATGTTGAAAGTGTGTTGTCTGTTGCTAATGAGCAGTCAATGTTGAAAAAGTGATGGTGGTGCTGCTGAGGAGTTGGATACATTAAATCATTTCTAGGCATGTGAGTATTTGAAAGAGTTTTTTTATATTACGGTACGTCTATAATTGACGTCTCTAAACTTAAGAAAACTGAAATCCTATAACTCCATAATTAGTAACAACAAAAGCAAATCAATAATAATAATTATAATAATAATAATAGTAATAATAGTATTAATAATAATAATAATACTAATAATAATAATAA
>BMAT01002331.1:35930-48110 GCA_019649035.1 Elysia marginata | reverse complement strand
TATGCAGTCCTTATCCAGGTAGACGCCACTCCACCGTATCCAGATTTATCTCCACCAGAGTACATTATTTTACCTCCTTCTGCTGGTGTGAAATGTCCTTTGCCGCTCCATCTGTGTTCAGCTATTCCACAGATTATGATTTTGTTCCGTCTTACTTCTTTTATAACAGTTGATAGAGTTCCTGCCTTCATACTCCTTACATTCCACGTTCCTATCCTGAATTTTTTTTTACCAATTTTGAATCTAAGCTTCCTACTATCAGCTGTCTCCATCTTCGCACAGTCGGGCTTGATGCCTTCATCAGCTGAAGAGGTAATAGGCCGAGAGGTCTGCTCTTCCCCATTACGCGTTTTGGGCGAGTCACAACTGGGGGGCCCGTGTGTAGACCCATGACTTTTTCTTTTCTTTAAGTTTCTTTTCATTGTGTAGGTTTCGTGGCATAAAATTCTCCCAGTGGTTTGCCTTTGCTTTCTGGAATCGCAGTGAACATACTGTCCGTGTGTACTGGCCATTGTCTATTGTAGATCTTCTGCCCACGACTGTGAGAAGAAAGGCCGATTCTGGAGTCTCTCCTCTAGCCCCCTCTCCTCATCCACCTCCTGCATTCCAAGGTTTCATCGTACCCTGACACGGGGGGCGAAATGGGTAATCGGTCTTGCCCAAGGGCCTCCCATAGGCTAGCGGAGGGAAGGATAGCCTTACTTTCCTTTGTCAGAGCATGCTCTGACCCGCTACCCCCCAAAAAAAATGTTTGAATAAAGTATCAATCTAAAAATTCTAGACCACTGACTAGAAAATAAAATATTTTCTTTCTCCTGCCCCTGCATAATTATGTCGATGAAATCAAGCGATTTACGTGTCGATTTTCTCGGCTTTTTTATCATTAAATAAAAAACCAACGGAGCCTCTTTGATCCAAATTGGAATATTGTTGGAGAGAGAGGGAGAGGAGAGGGGAGAGAGAGAGAGAGAGAGAGAGAGAGAGAGAGAGAGAGAGAGAGAGAGAGAGAGGCAGAAAGGAGGCGAGGGAAACACAGGGATAGAGAAGCAGTGGAGATTACATTCATTACAAAGGGATTACAAAGGTAATGTATTCATCCGCTTAATGAAAGCTTTTTGTGTTGGCGAGACACAAAAAGTCTGCAAATTTTTGCATTACTATTCTAAAAAATAAGCTATAAAAAGGTCCAGAAGAAGAAGAAGTAGTAGAAAAAGAAAAAGAAGAGGAAGAAGAAGAAGAAGAACAACAACAACAAGTGGTTTAAGGCTTTTAGATAATGCCCAAGGATAACTTTATTGACTTAGAATAGTCCTTGATAAAGACACATGTGACTGTGAGCTGTGCTTGATGACGTAATTTCGCACACACCACTCAATTGGTTTTCTTTGTCAGCACGCCTGAGTGGCGTTTTTATCAGAGACAATAATGTCTCTTATCTTCCAGTTATTTGCAGAACTAGAAGATGTGCGGATATTTTTTCTCGAAAGAGATAGATTTATGTATTCACTAATTCAGTCATATTAACAGCAGATTTCCGGCTTGCCTCTTTCTCTGCTTATCTTGTTTTTCAGTTAACCTACACGTACTATCTTTCCCATCTCTCTGTTTCAATTTATTATTATCTATTGTCTCTTTGCTTTTACCAGTATTACGCCTCCTTAGCTTGCATTAGACATACTTATACGGACTCGCGCTCTCTCTCTCTCTTTCTATAGTTGATCGAAGTGCCCTAGGCTAAGTAGGCCTAGTATTAGTAGTAAGTAAAGACTGATGGCCGCTGGCCGACAGCTTTTCTTTTTGGCGCGCTATAAAAGTCACGTGATCACTTGTGTAGCTTGACCAGTGACGAGTCTCGGAGAACAAAAACAATTTCCATCTCCGATTTACAAAACTAGACATATATAAACAAGAAAGAAACGAAAGAAGACACGGCGCGAAGGACGCTATGCCTACCTGTTGATTGTTAGCTACAATGAAGTCAGTGGTCTAGAATTTTTAGATTGATATATTTTATTCAAACATTTATTTGAAATCTTTAACATGGCACGCAGTCTAGATGATGTGACCAAAAGCGCAAACATAATCAATGAAGCTACGCAGCATTTCTATGAAGTCGAAAAAAGAGAAGGAAATGTTTCTCCCCTCGCCGAAGGCCAAATCAGGCTTCAGGGTGCTCAAGTAACTAATTTTAGTTCTCAGTATGGAAGTGAGTCGAGCATATCATATGTGGCGCTGAATCTTGCAGGTCAACTCAGCATATTTCCAAAATATGGAGATTACACTCAATCATGTGTTGTAGTAAGTACTCTGTCTTATGGTTATATTAGATCTACTTTTGTTTTGATCCAGGGATTGGCCCGCTTGTGTTAAGATGGGTATAATCACCCCCTTCATTTCATCAGCCTTGCCAGTGGGCCAATGTCATGATTATTTCGATGCTTTCCTTCCAAGTTAAATAATTTTGCTTTGCATAAATGAATCAGACATTGTTGACCATATCAAACTTATATAAATTTAACCAGAGAGTAGAAGTGTCATTTCATGTGCAAGCCCATGTTTGAAGAAAATGATTTCCTGTGTTTAGAAGGACCCTCTCGTTTTGCTAATCCCGTTAATCGGCTATGTGCTGATATTAAAAATGCTATAGGGCAGGTCCATTTTCTTCTTTGCCTTTGCTATAATTTTATAAAGTCATCGATTGTCCATCCCAGTGACGACTCAGATAAATGGGCATGTTCTCAAAGTATTTTAATAGCTACAATTTTAGGACAAGCCACATGGTGTATCAACAACAAAAAGAGGCGGTGGTAAAAGACAATCAAAGACTAGTCACTTGATCAAGTCAACATCGACAGCGTTACAGATGTGACTGATCTTGATATAACCACAACATGGATAAGGCTAACCTGTTCCACCCACCTTTTGAGAAGACAGTTCCTTTTGACACAAACCCATTATAAACAAATCTTAGCTCTAAGTCCAAACAGAAACATTATCCCACCAATTTTTCTACTTTTCTCTCTTTCAAACAACACCCTTTAAGTCTAACAAGAACTGTAAATCTGCATTCTGCTCTTAACACAAACAAATGGAGCGCTGCAGTGTAGAGGCTCTGCTTTACATTTTCAGTGATATCCATTGAAGTGTGGCATAATAAAGCCATGATCCACGATTTTCATCTACTGATTCAGATAGAAATAAAGTGATTTTTACTTATCTCCAGAGAACCTATGGACCTTGGTGGAAAGATGCCCCAGCAAGCACTAAACCTTACCATGGGACGCCATCATTTACAAGTGAAGACTTCCTTGGTTAGTCACTACATATTTGTTTCAGTGAATTTGTGTAAAGTTAATAATATATGACTCTCTTGGTTCTGTATATGTGTGTGCTTTTGTAGTTTTGACAAAAAAGTTATACTCACACACAGAGTTGCTTCAATTCACAGCAAAATTACAGAGGGAACATTTAAAATCTTAATGTGTATAATATATTTTATTTTTCTTATCTACTGTATCATATTTGATAGACCTGTTTGTGCAAAAATTACTTTTTTTAATCCTTGAAAAATACTGATCTTTAAGATTTAATTTTTGAAAATTTTGCATGGGGACAATGCAGCACAAATTTATTTAGAAAAATTGAACTTGTTATCCCTGTCTCTAATACATCTTTTTTTATTACTGGTGAGAGATAAGCTTATAACACTGGTGCCGTATTGTATCAGAGTTAGAATTTAGTTGTTAGAAACATTGATATATATATAAGAGTAATATTTTCTTTTTCATTACTTACCAGAGGTAAGCTTCTCAGAATACTTGTATCCAGTACGAGTTGAAATCTATGAGACATACAACCCAGGTTCTGTTGTACGTATTCTAGCTTGTGATGGAGCTGGCGGAACTGATACAGATAGGGGGAAAGTAACGTAAGTATAGTTTTTTTTTTCTTTCCACTTTCTTGACTATCAAAAAAAGCCTATTCTGCATCTGAAAACAACACAACAGTTTGTTTACAGTCCTGTTGATGCGCAAAAAGACAATGACCTTGGTGCTTTGTACACTTTTCTTCAGTTAATAAGCTTCTCACTTAAAAGTTATATCATCCGGTTTTGAAACAGGCATTTTTATTACATGATTTTTCTGTATGATAGAGTGATACTGTTTGTTGTACACTGCCTTGTCAAATTTTCATTTGAATGTTTATAGTTTCCCTTCCTACAGATGGGCTACACTGTGGGCACAAGATAAACCCCAACTTGCTAAACAAAGGCCTCGGATCTTTGCTCCTCCAATCAAGAAGGTCAATTTTGCCACAAAGTAAGAAGACATAGGATCATAACATATCATTTGTAGCAATGGAAATGTTTAAAGTCTATGAAAATTAATTCTTGCCACATAAAAGTACAAACAGACCAATATCAAATTTTTTTTCTGTTGTGTTTGCCTTTGCAATTACTTTTTGCTTTTTATTGTCTTCAAAATGTAATCCAGCTTGTTTAAGTGATTTACTTGTGAAAATGTTAATTATATTGAGCGTATTCCTGTGTCATTTAAATAATCTATGAGTATTGACATTAAAATCTTATCACAAAGGTTGCCTATAGCCAGTATAGGCACTTTTAAAAAAACTTTTTGACAAGATGTTTGAAAGTATGATACGTGTGTTTGCAATTTATTCGTTTTTTAGAATAAATGTGATATCATAGCTTTATTTCTAACATTTCATAGGAAAATGTGGCCTTTTCTTTTAAATGCATGTAGGCCTACTCAATTTTAGATAACTATTATCACAATTAACCCAAGCAAACAGGCAGGTTTAACTTTTATCCAGTTTCATAGAGGATTTTCAATAAAAAATACTCTCATTCTCCCCAAAGTCCAATAGCTTATCATGTATTCTTACCCTTTTTTAAACTTTGTCTTCAACCCTCTCTGGCTTTCAGTGCAAGACTCTAAACTCTTTCATTATAACTATTTTCATCACCTCTATCTCTGTCTCTATCTCTATGTCTCTCACTTCAAGAATTAAAATTTATAATTACATGTACATAATTTTTCAATTTTTTCATCTCTTCCAAAATTTGTAATTGATTTTATGTTTTTAGTTTAATTGGCTATTTGCACTCTGAAAAAGCTAACAGATTCATTGCAAAGTAAGTAAGATAAAAATCTGTCATGAAAGTAGGGAAAATTGAAGTTGTGATAACTCTCAAAGGATGCTTTATAGATGACTTTTAAAGTAACAAAAGTTTTTACTACTGAAGGTTTAATGTCAAATTAATTTGATATGTGTAGCGCTCCCACAAAGTGAGTCTACTTGGGTGTTGGTCAATTTCAGAAAATGGGCACTTTTAAGCGCTAGGTCAAATTTTTACTAAAATTGTTTTGGCATGATTTGAAAGTTTATAAAATTTTACATCATGTCCTATTATAAGAAAATCTATTTTAATAAAAATTTTCAATGTGTTTTAGGGGTTGTTTAAACTCTGTAATGCCGTTTTGGCTTCTAAAATATGAAAACTTTCAGTCCAGTTTTCTCCGCTTTTTGAAAATCATGCCTCCTGGATTCCTTGTCTTTTAAGTACAGTAACTCAGAACCTAATGAGAATATTAAAATAATTTTTTCACCATCTTAGAGAGCTTTTAAAGGCCTCTCTAAAGACTTATATAACTGCACATCACAAATTTCTGCATGTAGACTAATTTTGTGGGACCTATACACACATGAAGTTTACCTCAAATCGAATAGCAAGAATGGAGCAACGTGACACCATTTTTATAAGATAAACGTAAAACTCTGACAACAAGATAATGTGTGGTCTTCCTTCTTTAGAGTCAATGGAGTTTTAACATGTAAAACAGTTGTAAGTATATGAGCACCATCAAAGTTCTTGTGTTTTGACAGCTTTCCCCCTCCCTTTTTTAAGCATTATTTTTGCATAACATGAACCCATAATAAACTTTGAGCTTTTTCAAGACCTCTTACATTGTCTCAGCTACTTGCCTATAAACTGCACCCAGAATCTATTTTCATTTGGCTCTGACAAGTGTGTTTGTCAATTTAAATTGTAGCCTTGTTGATTTTTCCTTATTTTGGGATGGGCCAGTTGTAAACCTGCCCTCTTGCAATGCTTTCAGCTGTTTTGATAACTTTCCACATTATTTTTGCTGAATAAAACAAGCCTCTTATCCTCTTTTTCCTCTCATATGAATCCTCAAATTTGGATCACACTGTATCCAGTTTGATCCGGATAGAGCTCAATTCCTCCTACCTAGACTATTACTCAGAATTGGATGGAATCAAACTTGTTGGAACCTTGACACTCCCTATGGATGAGATCTTCAGAAATCTACCACCCCTGTGCTTTGCTGATGAAGACTGGGCTGAAAACAATGTTATTCAAAGTAAAAAATGTAAGTCCTTGTTCTCCATGTTGAAGCTTGAGCCTGTTGCTATTTTCTTTCTTAAATTGCTTTCAAAATTGAATGAAGTCAGCAAAGAAAGGCTTAGGATGATCTGAAAATTGACCATGGGACTCCTATACCCCTATTCAGAGGGATGCTGCACTTGCCCTAAAGGATAAACAGACTTTTATCCCTTACTTTCCATTGCCTTCTCTCTGTGTCAGTTGTATGCACTCCTTCGAGAAGCCTAGTAGTCTAGCTGTGGACTCGGATATCATAGCAGACCTGCTTTTTTTTATCGGTTTTTGCGGTACTCTTGAAATGTACTGATTTTTCGATGTGATGGGGGGTCACCATTTTTCTTAATTCTCCTCACACATAGAAGCACGGTGCTGGTTTATTTGTTGTAAGCAGAAAAGTGTACAGTGCTGTTCTATGCGTTTGGCCTGCCACAGGCACAAGGGTGGAAACGGTTTAGATTAGTCAACTTTTTATGGAGTATATTCGATATTTCAAAATTTATCATAATAAGAAAAACGTACTGAACTGTTGAACCAATATTTTAATTTGTTCCCCCACTATTTGTTTTCCATGTATACGGGACCATTCATTGAACAGCATAATGAAAAAGTTACAGTATAGATCTAGGTAATTTACGAATCAGGTTACTGCAACTGGTGCAGTAAAGTCCTGAAATGAAAGGGTCTTAGACTAGGAATTATGACTGGATGTAGGTTCTAGTCTCGAAGATCTAGGATCTCGATCAAATGTATCTACATTTTGTTGTTCACAACGTTCATAGGTAATTTCTATTCTTCTGTCTATATATTAGGCCTTTACTTTAAGAAAAAGTAATTACAACTAAGGAAAGATTAGAAGCAAGAGCTCAAGCACATCAGAAATTTGAAAGTAGACAGCAACATGTCTGCACTCCATGACTGCAATGGCAATGTGGGATAGGATATTCCAGGTGCACCACTATTCTGACAGCAGCTTATACTAAATAACTGTTATCATCAAGCCCAGTTTTCATAATTTCCAGGTTGATTAAAACAAAATATGTGGCACACCGGCAGCATTGGTGGGGAGGACGAGACTTTTAATTTCTTTGTGTCAAAGACTTTTAATTTCTTTGTGTCAAAGAGAAGCATGCTTTACACTTTATAATTGATATTACATGTTAGATTGTTCAGCCTTGAGGCAGTGTGTGACTGTGATACTGGGTGATACTGATACATTGTGTGAGATTTTGTCTTGCTGAAAAGCACTGAGATTTCCAGTGTTATCTTAAATATTGAGACTGAACTGGTCTAAATTCTCATTCTGACACACCTGTATTCTTTGCACTCAAATGTTTGAGAAAAATAAAAATTTCCGATTTATTCAATATTAGTGGTTTAATTACATCTGGTATTAAAACATTATGTATTTTGTCAGTGTTTTCAAGAATTGTTCATTCAATCAACAAAAAAAATTTTACTATTAGCTTTGCAGAACGAGGAGAAGAACTTGTATTTAAGGGTCATTAGTGACCTAGAATGCAAACTAGGAGACTTGGAACTGACTAGCACTGAAGATTCAGAGGAAAATTTCTTCACGTATCTACCAGTAAGTTAAACGTCTCATTCTGAATTCTTTTAAACTGAAAATTGAAAAAGCTAAAGCATTGGTTTTTTGGTGTGATAATGGCTTTTTCTCTGTGAAATAATCCAAGATAAAGCAAAGTTATTTTTACAGTCCCTAGAATTTTACTTTTAGGGGATTACACTACACCTATGTACCATCTCTCTCAATCTTGTTTTAGAAATTTAGAAATGCTGGATGGCCATTGATGTTTATAAAGGATAAAACTAAAATAAAAGATTATGAGAACAATGGTCAGACAAGTAACTTTTCCGACAATGTTGAAAATTCCGAAAAAAAATTTGTTTTGTTCATGGTGCCCTCTACAAGTCTATCAGATGTGCCAGAAATGCATATAATTATATTTCAAGGCCTGAGTTTTTCCTTCTTGTGCTTTTTTTTTCTCCATAAAAATTCAATCTTTTCAGACACTCTCTAACTGCTTACAGGTCTGATTTGTAATTTTCTCTTTTCATTAGAGGTTCAATACTTTTTGATTTGCATTCTGTTAGTTACCAAATCAGATCCAAATTTGATAAGTTCACATAACGACATTCTATCATTAAATTAATGTTCAATATTTCACATTATCATGACTATATTTTTATCATATTATTTCTAGAGAGAACTTCTCCAACTAATCCTGTCTTATCTGGATCTGTCAGCTCTTTGCAAACTGGCTCAAACATGCACGTAAGTTGTCAAACCCCTGTGAAATCGTTGTGTTGCACCTTTGTAGTTGTGTTTAAAAGCAGTCTTTCAAAGCCTCATAAATACAAGTGCATGTCACTGAAATGTGGAAAACTTGAGTAACAATGAACGAGCTCAGAACTACATGTAAAAAATATTTCATATTCTTCCTTGCATTCCATAAACAGTTTCAGTAGCAGAAATTTTTTAGAAAGGATGATTTAAATTCTTTTGTTACGACCATGGAAAATTTTGATTCAATATTGACTTTTTAAAATCTGAACTGTGTAATTTTACCTTTCTATGAATATTTCAGTCTTAAGAGGGGAGGGTGTCCAAGAGGTACTGCAAAAAGCAATTTCTTATCTGATATTTCAACATCTTATGAGGAAAGTTGAAACTTGTGGGAAAAGTTTTCTTCTAGGAAAAAAATTCAGTTTTTTTTGCTTCAACGCTTCACCAACCTTTAAATTTTCTTTTTTCTTTTTCTGTTGGTGTCCTTTTATTTTGATTATTTTGACAAGCTGTTGTTTCTTGCATTACATTTTTTCACTTACCAGACTATTGAAAGACAACTGTTATGATCCTTTGCTGTATGCCGATTTGAATCTTCAGCCATTTTGGTCACAGGTATATTTCATTAAGCTATTAAATCTAGTTGGTATTTTTTTTAAAGTCATCAAAGACATTAGCAGTCATGTTTTGCTGTGGGGTAAATTTTTCTGCTTTCATTGGAGTGTGGTGCAGATTTTTAGCAACTGTTAAAACTGATGAATTATATAATTCTGGCAAGACCACCAAGCACTTGCATTTAGCATTACCACTTCCTTTTATATAAGCTTGTACATGTATTGATGTTATCTTGCTTTTTTAATCACTAACATGATATAAAATTTTAAACTCAGGAGTCAACTGCTCAAAGTGACTAACACTACACCAAAATGAATTTGAAAAAATAAAACATGAGGCCTAGAGAAATTTCTATTGCCCAACAAGGGTAGATTTGAGATCTTATATGCAATTTATCTTTTTTTCAAGTTCCCGATCAAAATATCTCTTGGGTCTAGAAACTGGTAATCTTAATTGTGCTTTTTGTTTATCTTGGAGAATTTTTTCATAATGGCTATGTAATATTTAAAATAAATTCTTTAAAGTCTTTGGTTGAGAACATTGCACCCTTGAGCTCTGAGCGTTTTAGCACACTGGTGTGGCGATAAATATCTGACACATGACTTATTTCCCCCATTATAAATGGTTGCTGGACATATAATACTTGTTATTTCCAGATCTCGGGCTTTCATCTGGTAAACTTGGTGTCCAGATGTGAGCGTGTGCAGAGACTCAACCTGTCATGGCTGGGTGGGGCAGGACATATTCATCACCAAGTTTTGAGAAGGTAGAGTTTCAAAACAATTGAAAAAATATAGTTGGACAATATTTCGGTATTGTATAAGGAATTAAATGCCAGTGCTCTGCTAAGTT
This sequence comes from Elysia marginata, assembly GCA_019649035.1. Taxonomy (NCBI): domain Eukaryota; kingdom Metazoa; phylum Mollusca; class Gastropoda; family Plakobranchidae; genus Elysia; species Elysia marginata. The sequence goes on along the minus strand of BMAT01002331.1, from coordinate 37,908 downwards.
GCTGAAGGTGTACCGTTAACAGCCTCTTTTCTTTAACATTATGGCCAAGAAAATTCTTATTTTTTTTTAATTGTTCTAGCAGACAGTGGTGAAAGTTTGACAAGTGGTTACAGAAATATATTGTTTGTACTTACAAACATTGGAAAAGAATATTTGGGTTATGTTTATGCAATTAATGGAAGTAAAAAAATTGTAGGTCTATAGAAACCTGTTGTATATAGTTCAACAGTTATCAAAATAGAAAGAATCAGTGGTTTTAAGACAATTAAGAAAAGTTATGTGGCTTATGGTTTCTAAAAACTAGCAATGGTTTCACTGGGAGAAATAAGCAAGGTGCAGACAATGCCATACAGGATCTTTGGTTTTTGTCAGGTTGGATTCAGAGGAGCCACTTTTCCGACAATCACCCGAATTCTGGTAATTGTATCAGTTCTTTCAAAATTTCATCGAGGTTCAGGTAAATCTTAGCTGACTGACGGAAATTAGCAAAAACAATATTGCTGGGAAGAAAAATGCAGCGAGTAGTCATCTTTGCCAGGGTGGAATTTCAGTCTCTTGTGTAAAGGGCCAAAAAATGAGCCTCAGAGCTTTTTCAAGAAACTTACAATATCTGGAAATTTTCTTTCATGGCTTAGGCCTAACGGACTGTCTTTATTGCTAATCTTTATTCCTTGACTTAAAGCTCACTAAATCTTTAATTTGGCAGGAATTTAAGATCGACATCAAGGATTCTATTTTCAATAGAAGACCTCAGCATATCACAGACCCATTCAAGATAGTGTTTAGTTCTAGATTAATAGGTTTATTTTCTAATGCGTCAAAAATGGGGATTTAATTTTTATAAACCAAAATGGTGGTCAGGTTTTAACATAAAGACCTTGGCAAGATTGTTAGGCTAGAGCTGAAGAAAAGGACTGCAGTAGTGAATTTCTTTTAGAATACAATAGCAAGCTGCCAGAGGCAGAAGTGGCATGATGCAATTCATAAAAACAAAGATTAGCTTGGGTAGTGAGGATTTTTATGCTCATGCAAAGTAAATAACTTGACTCATTGCAAAGCTTGAGAGGCTGCCACTCCAAGCTGTCTTTGTTCCCTAAAGAAATGGAAAACTGTGGTCCAGAGTCAATAAAAAATTCTAAACTGCTGGAGTTCGATCAAAATTTTGAAGGAGCAAATAAAGAAACTTAAGAAAGAACAGGGAAGGTAATTACAAGTGAGGCCCCAAATAGCTCAGGCAATTTTGTCATGCCAAACTGGCATTTCTGCAGATTTATTATGCACAGTCCAAAATATTTTTGAAAGCAAGCTGCAAGTATGAGAAGAATAAAGATCAAGGGTTAGGTTCTATGAATTAATTGTTTCAATTATCCAAATGTGTTCAGCCTTTATGACCTCATCATTGCTTTTTTCTTATGCCTTATCATTGCTTTTTTTATTGGGCAGGCTTTTAAGCAGCATTCGCAAGCTGCAAGTCCTTGAGTTGAGCTGTTGCAAGTTTATCAACTCCTTATATTTGATAAGCATTATAGAGTCATGCAGAACGCTGACAGGTAAGGAAGATGAAAATAAGCTTCAAAGTGTAATAGAAAAATTTGTATTAACGTTTTGTGATGTGCATGAGAAGCACTCTTCATTTTGAAAACCTTTTCACAGGCATTTTATTATTGTTTAATTTCTTGCAACCAGTGCAGGGCTTGAAATAGACCGCGGCATAGCGGCAATTTGCCGTGGTGCCCTCGAAATCAGAGGGTCAACCGCGGCAATTTTTGGGTGCCCTTGTTTTGTTGAAAATATACATACCGGTAATTACTTAAATTCTGGTGACAAAACAAAATTGGTGCCGACCATCAATTCAGTCGAAGTACAATAGGCCTATATAATGCGGTCTTCCGTTGAGACAGTGTTCGGTCTTGCGCCGTGTCTTGTGCCCTCATCATCAGTTCCGACCGTAACGTATAGATCTAAAGCCTTCTGTCTT
>BMAT01002330.1:75286-88084 GCA_019649035.1 Elysia marginata | reverse complement strand
GTCTCTCTCTGTCTCTCTCTCTCTCTCTATCTCTCTCTCTCTCCCTTTCTCTCTGTATCTGAGTCTCACTGTCTCTTTAAATATTCTCTTTATTTTAGCCTCAGTTTTGCTATTAACCATGTCATATTTGTCTACTGCTTTAAACCCCGATATAACCTTGGCAAGCCAATGTAAGATAGACCTCATAGTCCAAGACCTAACAAAATAATTTTAGCACTAGTACCTTTACCACCGAGTTCGAATAAACTGCAGTATACTGCATTTGGATTTGATCACAACAGTCTGTTATTCCAAAGCAAGTCACAGTTTAAGTTAAGCAATTTTTGTACCTTGATAAAGTTTTTTTAATGTAAAAAATCCAGGGTTTTTTTTTTGCTGTTGTTGTTTATTTTTTTGTCATCAAACTCTCATGACCCAACCGAGTCCAGTATGAAAAGATCAGTTTGTTATTCTCTTTCTGTATCAGATATGAACGTTTTTTTACAGCAACATCGAATCAAACTTTATAGGTGACCATATAGATAAAATGTGCGGTGCAGGGAAATCATTTCAGGAGACTCTACTGAAAACGCACGGTTACGTTGGTTCGCTAACAATTATTTAAACATCTCGAGCAGTGACTGCTGCACCAGATTGCACTAGGCTAAAACATCTCAGTGCGCCGCGTCCTGTGTGACCATCCTTTCTGACCGCACAAGAGAGCCATGTGAAATCTTGACATACATGTCTACACGGCATACGCTACTCACAGAAGGTGTGCTGTAGGGTTGGGTGTAGTTGTCTTTGCTCTCTGATGAGTTTGACGTCTCCTAAGCTTCATGAGGAAGCCTATTCAGAATCATCGCTACTCTATGGGCAGTACTCTTTAGGGAAAGCGTGGCAGAGTGGGTAGCACGTCGGACTTGAGATATGGAGGTCGCGGGTTCGATTCCCGACTATGTCATGTTGCGATTGTCTTGGCTGAGCAATTTACCCTAACTTTCCCCAGTCCACTCACCTGTAAAATGGGTACCTGGCTAAAGGCATTGCTTGAAATTTGTAGAATGTTAGTATTTGAGCGCCTAACAGGCTGCCGTACTGTTGGGTTGAAATTGCTCTTGTGTCTATATATGAAGTAATGACACCGCCTTCGGCGGGGCAGGACTCCAAACATATTTATTATTTATTTATTGATTGATTGATTGATTTGTTCTGATTCTATGAAATGAGTAAAGAAAATTTTAGTTTTCTACGCTACAGATGTAGAGAGATACGATTAAGAATATATTGACAGACCGTCCTATACTACAGATGTAGAGGGTTACGAGTAAGAATATATTGACAAACCGTCCTATACTACAGATGTAGAGGGTTACGAGTAAGATTATATTGACAAACCGTCCTATGCTACAGATGTAGAGAGATACGATTAAGAATATATTGACAAACCGTCCTGTGCTACAGATGTAGAGGGGTATTAGAAGATATTGACAAACCGTCAATGTCTACCTATCTAGTTATGGGAGAGGATTGTAGATGATAGAAGGACAAAGTTTTGGTGGTGGAGGAGAAGGTTGTTGTGTGAAACTGGTGTTTGGGTAGGCAGGGGTAAAATTTAAAGTAAAGAGAAAAACGCGAAAAAAAATTAAAAGAGTTCAGGTATGAGGAAATACCGAGAGAAAAAAAATTATTGAAGAAAAAATAAAAATAATAAAAAAGAATAGAAAATAAAATGTCAAAGAATTAAACATACAAACCCGGAATGGATATGGAAGAAAGGGAAGGGCAAGAGGAAAACTGGGACGAGAGAAAAGATTTTTTAAAAGATGTTTAAAAAGCAATCTAATGGGCATGTTGAATCATCTGACTTTGTCAGGCTCAGAGTTTAAGGATGTCACACCATGTACAGTTCCAGGATTACCCTGGCGGTGACAACGTTCAGTGGGCAGGTTGAGCCAGGACTTGAGAAACACTGAGAAAGTTACAGTGACAGTCTGAAGGTGTGAGGCCTCATTAATTCTATTGTTTTTTTTTTGTCTGTTTCTTTTGCTATGTATCCGCCTATGTCTGTATGACTGTCTGTCTGTCTATCTCTCTGTCTCTCTCTCACTCTCTCTATCTATCTCTTCTGTTTATGTGTCCATTGTTAAAAAAGTGTTATTGCTGAAACCGCCCTAAAACCTACCTCATGTACAGGTAAAGCTTTATTCAAGCCACTAATATATCTCAGAAAGAGAGAGAGAGAGAGAGAGAGAGAGAGAGAAAGAGAGAGAGAGACACTTGGTAACAAACCAGCCTTAGATGCCTACGAAATTCAGTCACTGCGTTTTCCAACTCAAATCGAGGATAAATGGGTAAACCCTAAACCGCGCTGCCTGACGGAGGCTGTGTGTTAGACTTTACGTGTTTTGTCAACATTTTTGTTCATGGATGATATAAATTAAACAATCAATAAAAGAACTATGCAATTGAACATATTTTTTTTTAAAAAGGCAGATAATTATTTGTTCCATCTACTGTGTGTGGCGTCGTGGTCTAGTGGTAGACGCTCGGCTTTCGGATCGAGAGGTCCGGGGTTCGAGTCCTGCTTTCGGCAGGTCGACGTTTAGTCTTTGAGAAAGGCTGTTTACACACATTTCTTCGCCTCACTTATGCGTTAAACAAGTACCCGACTATAGGCAGTGAAAGACTGGTGGGAATGCTAGAGTGATGCGCTTACCTAGCTCCTCCTCTGTGAGTTCAAAGGTACTTTAGTTGGGAATGGCCTGTCGGGTAACCCATGTAAAGCGCTTAGAGCACATTAGTGGATATGCGCTATATAAAAACGCTCTTTACTCTTTTACTACCGGTATTGCGAAATGTGTCAAGTGCCTGCCTCACTTGCTCTTGATAGTCAGTAGTCTTGATAATAAAAAAGGACATAAGACCAAAACGGATTTGAAACATTTTAAAAGGATATCATGGATAGTAGAGTAAAAAATGAACACAATTAATGGTAGTACTGGATACCCCATCAGGCCAAACATACCTGTTAGAAAAGGAATATTGTAAAAACAAACAAGCTATTAAACAACGTGTAAGCGTGGTATAATAGCCTTTGTACTTTCTGCAACACAGCAAAGACTAATTGAAAAACTACCCAATCTTTCAGCTTGCCCAGAGCGTTATTTTTTTATTGAAAAAAAATAAAGATGAGAAGATTACCAGGGCCTAAAAAGAGGACAGTGGTCAGTTTTTACATCTTGTTCCAGTAATAATGAGAGAAGCATATCTAAAATCCTAACACCATTCATGAAAACTATATGGATACCTTTAAAGCCCAGGTCTATCTTACTACTTGTGTTGTATCTACGCACTCATACATACATACATACATACAACACAGCAGACACTTACGCTTTTTGTGTCTGTTTTTTCATGAGCCACCCGGCATAACTCTACACCCTGGGTGGTACCATGAGAGTTATTGTTCTTGGATAGTAAAACTCTCGGAAGAAACTGCTCGAGCGGGGTTTTACGATTGGCTATTCTGTAGGAGTGGTCTCCCCTTGCTAGCAGCAGCTGCGGTATCCTACCCGTGGTTGGGTTTATAGCAGGTTTACAGTAATTGAATGGAGCGTCGCTGTACAGAGATACGGGGCAATAACGTTTGTACTGTAGGCTACATCAGTGGTTCTTACGTTTTTGTTTAGAAAGAGACAGCGTACAATAGACTTGTGCTCCTGACTGGATGTCTTGTTACATATTTGTATCTTTTTTAAGTTTGTACTGAAATACGTACACCTTTTTTGGATTAAAAATAAAAGTATCTTTCTGTTTGAGCGAAAATTTATTTGTTTACTTTGTCGTTGTTGTTTTGTTGTTGTTGTTGTTGTTGTTATTTTGCTGGTGATGTTGTTGCTGCTGTTGCTTTTGTTATTGTCATTTTGCTGGTGTTGTTTTGGTTGTTGTTTTTGCTGTAGTTGTTGTTGCACTTAGATTTGAACCCCGCACCGCTGGGGGCTATTTGTAATTAACGTTGAAAAATGTACCGGAAACAAATACTTGAATCTTTGCAGGGAACATAGTCATAGTATAATTGTAGCCAACACTCAGTAGTTCTGTTAAATCAACCCTCCTGTAGCCAGTCTGGCGTTTTTGTGTTCGAAATGTAAACATGGATGAACGTTAATCTTTGCTGGGGGTTTCGTTTATGACCCTCAATTGGTGCTGATCGGCCGACGTTCACATGATGAACGTGTAGGTTGACACGGCGTGGGTGGACATAACGTCTGGCCTATCTCAGACCGCTATCACACTTTTTCTCATACTTTTCAAGGATACAAAAAAAACTGCTTGTTATTCAGTTTCGATAACGCTTGTTTTTTATTTGAATTAAAAGGAGGTTAAAACGAGGACTCTTGAATATGACATTAAAATGTCAACATTTGGAGAAAAGCTATATCTAGAAGTGATACTAGAGAAATCCTTCATTATCTCCCAGTGATGGAGATTAATATAAGAGGTGTTAGTTTATGGTACCCCTGATTGTGGGCCGCCATAAACTGCGTCTTAGCTGACGTGTGTGATATACGGTATACCCCTCACAAAGGGTTATCTGGGGTCAACAGGAGAGACAGATGGAGAGTACAAGAGGAGAGAGATAGAGAAAAAAGAGAGAGAGGGAGAGAAAGGTGGAGATTGAGAAAGAGAGAGAGTAAGATACAGAGAAAGATGGAGAGTGAAAGAGAAAGAGAAAGATGGAGAGTTAGAGAGAAAGAGAGAGAGAGAGGGAGGGAGAAAGTTAGGGGGTGTGTGCTCAGATTAAAAGAGGCCGGCTCATTTTCATCTGTTCTATATGTAGCAACAATATTCATTGAGCTTTGAAAGCGCTTGTTTTTTTAAAACTTTTTTACTGACAATATTCTCTTTTTAAACTCCCATGGCTAAATCGGCAATCATAGATTGCGATTGATTAAAAGCTTATATTGAGTGGACTTAACAACAACTTGCTCATTTATCTTTAGACTAAAAGATTTTCAAAGCCTCATTGCACTCAGTGATAAATTTCAATCGCGTTGAAAAAAGTGATCTTTGGACTTTGTGTGTGGATTGGATATTTCGTACATCTTAACAAAGTTGCACAATTAGTCAGTTTTTTTCCCTTTAGGAAACATTAGCTGCACCAGCGGATTTTTTTTTATTATCTTTACGAGCATAAGTTCACTAGTATAACTATACTTATGTTTTAGTCGCTACTTCTTGATGTAGACTAATTTAATTGTGAAAAGTTTCGGGTCAAGTATATATGGACTAAAGTTGGAAAGTGTCGCACTGGATTGAAACATTTCTCAGATGTAGGTTTCGAGGAAGAGATCGGATTTCTTGTCGTGATCTCAAGGTGAACGTGAGTTATCTCCCCATTAAAAGGTTATCTTCGTTATGAAGTGAACATCAGCCGTTGAGACAGAAGTCGAACAATCATCGCTGAAAGGTTACTGTAATCGTTATTGATATTTCTCTCAATCTTCTTTATATTTAGACGCTAGGCATAGAATCCTAATACTCACAGATGTTGCTTCTTTTACATGCTCTACAGAAAAGAGAAGCGAGGTAATTAGTTGTTTGGCAAGAGCTAGATCCAGATATTATCAAATTGCCCACTATTCTCTAGGCGTTCAGTAATGTAATGTTAGATCTAGATTATTATCAAATTGGCGATTGTTCTCTAGGCGTTCAGGAATGTAATGTTAGATCTAGATTATTATCAAATTGCCGATTGTTCTCTAGGCGTTCAGGAATGTGTTTCCTCGCTTTTTCCTTCCATCACTTATCATACCGCTTCTTGGTGGTCCGCACTTTGTTTGCTAGCTTTATTGTTGTTGTTGTTGGTGGTGGTGGTGATGTTGTTGTTTTTGTGGTTGTTATTGTTATTGGTGATGGTGATGATATTGTTGTCAGGTATTTTCCTATAGGTGATAGTGTTACTTAGGAAGACAAGACTTTGACGCACGCATTGCCGCGACTGCAATTACTGATTTAATAAAATACATTTTTATTTATGTTTCTTCTCTATTGTATTACTCTTTACCTAAGCTGTGTCAGTTTATTTCAATGAAAAATTACTATGTATTCTGTCACACTACTAGTATATGACTCGAGGTAATCCACAGAAACCATAAATCTTTACTTTTGTCTCAACATAGAACTACCCATGGTGCAAAGCTAAAGAAGAATAACTGTGTTCAACGTAGCTGTCTGTGTGTCTGGGTGTGTGTTTTTTCTCCTGTATTCTATACTGACTATGTTTCAACGTGTCAGAGCAATAGAGAATTTTTATGTGTTCTCTATCTCTCAACACAAAGTCTCTGTACATAAAGATGAATAAAGTACATTATCTAGGGTTTTTTCAATCTGCATAATTATAGAGACTCTTTCTTTTACTGATCATCGCCTTTGTTGCTTTGTTGACAGTCACGTGTTTTGTTAGGAGACAAAGAGGAAATCAAAACAGCATTGAAAGCTTTGATAAAACATTTGCTAACATAAAGATTTGTAGCGTCCAGAGACTTAAGATATGTGAGTGTGCAAAATTATTAATAACGCGCCATATTACTGAATTTCAATGCCATTGATATTTTTTTTTACAAATGCAATTTTTCCTTTATGTATGAAATTATAATGATTATTTTTAAATGCTAAAAGCCTTTATGCCTTTATAGTTCCAGCATTAAGACATAATGTCGGTGTAGCTCCAACATTGCGAGGAGCTAGGAAAACCATCCACAGGTCACTGATTCACATTTAGAGATATAGCCCTAAAATAGAATAGTGTACACTATTTTCAACTTAACAACACCAACAAAAACTGTTGTAATTGAAATGTGATTCAAGATATTGTCTTTATATAAAAAGGAACTGATTTTGCGTGATCTTCTCTTTCATTCAAATTTGGAAAAACCCAACTTTCACTTTTAACCAATGTGGATGATTTTCCCAGCTCCTCGCACTGTTACTAACAATTTGTAACACGGATATGTCAACTTGTGTTTTCACTGTAGGTGCTTAATCCACGCTCCACAGACAATGGATTAGGAACGTCTTCTAGATTAGCAACAGTCGAGCTGTGTTGAAAACAACTGCCGTGCTATGTGACATGTTAATCTGAGGACAACAATTTGTGAGAAGTTTAATCTCTACCTGGTCAACTGCCAGGGAATTTAAAGTGACATTCTTGTGAAGGTTTTCACTTCAGTTTAACTACAGGTGGGTGCTAGTGGTGACCGTGCTCTGGAAGGGGGGGGGTGGAGAGTTCTAGAATAACCAATCTTGAGAAGGTGTGAAGAGTTAAGGAAGGAATACATGGAGAAATAGAAACAGAGATGGAGGAAGAGAAACACAGGGGTCGTGAAAAAAGGAGAGGGAGGAAGAAAAATATAAGGGAAAAAGAATAGAAGAAGAACATCAATAATTCCAAACAACAAGAAGAAAAGGAGGTGGGGGAGAAGAAAAAGAACAACAACAAGAAACAAAACAAAAAATCCATAAGAACAAGGAAGAGGCGAAAAATAAACAGTTGAAATTGAATCATTAATATTTATCCAAAAACGAGATATAATGATAATGGAGAGGGCGAGGGTAATTTCAAACAAAACACGCATTATTTTAACAAAATCAAGAAATTAAGCAAGGTTAAGAACAGATATATCTTTGAAAAAACAACAATAAATTTAAACTACAAAGCAAACGGGAACAATGTGTACGTTCGTTGAGCGCAAGTGTCTTTGAAATCATACTGAAAACATTCGACTGCTTGAAGGAATGAAAATTTTAGCAAAACTTGCAGATTCTTTTACTGGTCGCTTTCTCTAACTGTGAGGATTGGCAGCCAAACATAAACAATCCTACAGAGTTAGCGATGGCAGAGACGGGCGACAAGCACACAGCGCCGGACATTCAACTCAAGCGAATTCCATTAATGCATTTCGATAATGAAGAAAGAGAAGTGTACGGAGCTCTTAAGAAAACTCTCCGTGCATCCTGTCACTTTATTATATCCTCCCTTATCCTCTCTTTGTATCTCACTTCATCTTTACGCCCTTGTCTGTCTTTATGTCTTCATCTCAGAAATTTTTACACATCGATAAAAATCATCGGCAAGAGATGGACAGAGAGGCAGGGGGAGAGAGAGAGAAAGATATAGAGACAGAGAAAGAGGGAGAAAGACAGAGACATATAGAGAGAGAAAGACAGAGAGACAGAGAGAGGGAGAGAGACAGAGAGAGAGGGAAAGACAGAGAGACATAGAGAGAGGGAAAGACAGAGAGGTTGGGGTTTTTAGAGGAGAGAGCAAAGAAACTAGCGCTTTCTATCATGATTATGTGAGTGCTGGTCATTGAAGGAAGATAAGAAGAGTTCGGAATGTGGGGAAGTGTCTGGAAGACAAAATTCTTCACTTAAAAAAAAACTATGTGACACACTCGTCCAGTTTTGTTTTTTGAATTTGAGAAGTACCAAGGTGAGGTTTTATTGTATTTTTACTGACCTATCAACAGCATTATAGAGTGCTCTATATTTGAGAGTGTTGCAGTTCAGACTTTTTCGGGTCTCGTTTGCAAAGAAAGATCTAACAACAAATGGGTACGGTAAAAGAGTACAATAATGTTATTTGAAGCGTCACATCGGAACAGCCATTTGTTATGGTATATTATATTTTCTGTGTGTATCACACTACGCAATATTGTATTTTCGAAAGTCTTGTAATTAGGCAGCGAAGGTTATAAGAGGTACTTTGATAGATATAAGGAAAATTTTAGCCTATGGATGTTGGCCTGTTAAAGAGATTGTAGGGGGGGAGTTATTAGCTTTTGTCGATTTTGAGTAATGTACACGCTACAGCATAAAGAAAGTTTCACTTGAGTCAGGGATACTTTCTCGTGAGTTTTCTTATTTTGATATCAATGTTCTATACATGTTCAAATGACATCTAAACACTAAGGCAAATTAAAATATGAGACTCGCCTGTTTGGTTTGGATCACTTTTGTAAACGTTTAGGAAAACTATTTTACATCGAATTGAATGTAGATTCTGAATCATAATACTAGTTTGAATAAAGCGATTCAATTATTCGATTATTCGCATTTTTAAAAGTGGGTGCTCCCACTTGTCCGAATAATTGAAAACCGATTCAATGTCCGGTATTTCACTGTTGAATAGAAAGCTTAAGAGTGTCAAGGAGAGAGAGAAAGGAAGAGAGAGAGAGAGAGAGAGAGAGAGAGACGCAAAATATAGAGAAAGAGAGAAAACTATCGAAATATGGAAGGCCGAAGAAAAAGCTAGATATAAGAATATCTAGCTAGAAATAATGAGACCGTTTAGAGCAAGTATAATGGTAAAGAAATGCACTTGCAAGTTAGATTTTGCAACAGACGAGATGAAGGACAGATTTTATGGTGTACTCGTCTTTTTACCTATTACATTGGTACAAAGAGAGCGAGAGAGATGGAGAGAGAGAAAGAGAGGGAGAAAGAGAGAGAGGGAGAGAGAGAGGGAGCAAAAAAAAAAGAAAGAGAGACACAGAGACAAAGACAGAGAGAGAGACAGAGCAACACTTTTTGTTGCAATTGATACTGTGTGTCATGATTATACTTTGTATTTTTTTCTCGAACTTTTTCATGTGTGGTTAATGCAGATGTTTCTGTTGCACAACCCAAGACAATGCGCTCATGTAAATAATACAGATTTAGCTAATCTTAGATTATCTGTCGACATATCGAATGCCTTTATTATTAAAGAATCGATAAAAAACGGTCAACCTACAAAATTTTATTTGGATTTGTAGGAAATTGGAAGGGGTTGGTTTTAACAAAGCTATTCGCTTTGCCTAAAATGATATAAATTAAGGAACTCTAGCACCTAGGTATAGGAGAAACAGTACCTGTCAACCTACAGGCTTGTAAAGTGCTAGAGTACGTTTGGAGAAACTCGTCATCTCGATTTAAGTGGTGATGGGACCACTGGGGGTGAGTGCTAAAATAAAAAAAAACCTCCGTTCCTCGTCCATCTCTCTCCATCACTGGTTGGCTTATTGAAACTTTCGGCCGCCGCTCAGAGAAAACGGTCATGCGCGAACGGGGGTAAGGAAGAGGATGGATTGGTTCCATTTGAACTTTTGACCCCGAGAGCTAATGAAACTGTTGACAATGTTGATTAATAATGGATGATTCACCTACCCCGCTACGGGAAGAGGGGGGGGGTGTCAAGAGAGAAGGGTGAGAGTATTGACTTAGAGCAACTTGGGGAGGTAGAGTCAACGATAGAGAGAAAGAGCAACTAAGACTTGGAGGTAGTAGCCTCTTTTTGACTAAATTTGTCCATAACCGTTATGGGTCATTCTTGAAAACCAGAAATCATTTTATGTCATTCTAAGAGTAGTTACATTTTTTTATCTGAGGAATCAGTTCAAAAAGAAAGGCAGCTCATCAAAGCGATAAATGCAAGATGGTAACTATGAGGGGAAGAAACAGTTGAAGGAAAGAGGAAGTGGCAATAACAAAACTCGAAATGGAGAGAACACGAAATAAAAATTAAAGGAAACACAAAAGTCCCATAATGAGAGGAAGATACTACAGCTAGATGTAAAATCAATGTTTCACAGATTGGCAGTTTTTTATATTCTTAAGAACGTATTGAGAAAAATTGGTTGAAGAGCCTTGCCATAGGGCCTACACTTGAAATCCAAAAAAGGCAAAGTACAGAAGAGTGATATGGGTTGTGGAAAGCTCGCAGATGAAGATTTAAGGGGGAAAAATTTTGATAATCATGTTGAAAACTAACTCTCGATCACAAGACATAAGAGCCTGATTCGAATTAATCAGAGTTTTTTCTTTTACTTTTTACCTTTTTTAGGACTCGTAGCCTATTTATAGATACCTCTTGTCCGTTTCGATGGTTTTGTTTCAAAATAGTATTTATGTTTTACTAGCATCGAAAGTCCTTCACTCGTGTAGATTAAAGCATCTACTTGTGCGATTAGTCTATTTTCTCGTCTCCATTTATACAAGAGGAAAGAGCAATTAACTAAAACGAGGAGGGTATAGACTATATAAAATGATTCCTGTAGATCTTCTCGGTATGTTACAATGTTCTCTAAATTGCTAAAACCTAGGAGTTAACTTCCCTTTGTGAATTAAATCTAGTTGTTTTTTTTTCTGAAAGCCAACTTATCAGATGAGCTCAAGTACCTTTAAAAACGCCGCAACGATTATTTCCTGAAGCTTAAGTCTTTGAAATGGCAGATTGGACTACGTGCAAATAGACTCCCTATGTGCACGCATGGCTGACCACGCGTGTGTCGTGAGAATAGTCCCAAAGGATCGCCGGCCGTATTGAAAGGGCTCGAAATTAACCTCAGACCGGAACCGCTATCTCTGGGCAGCCGCAGACTGGGATAGACTTCCGGTAGACAATGAACACTCACGTGATGTTCTCACGTGATAGACCTAAAGTATTTTTCTCATAGGTGTGCAGGGGTGAAGACGGTTTCTCATTGAAATAACTATTACGTCTGGTCGTTTCTTGTAGCTTGAAGAGGCGGTTTGAAAAAATTTTCATGTCTTGTTTTTGTATGGTTTCTTACCTTTTTCCCCGTCACACGCTCTCTCTCTCCCTCCCTTCCTCCCTGTCTCTCTCTCTCTGTCTCTGTCTCTCTCTCTCTCTCTCTCTCTCTCTCTCTCTCTCTCTCTCTCTCCCTCTCTGTCTCTTTCTCTCTCACTCTCTTTGACTCTCTATCTCTCTCTCTTTGTCTCTCTCCCTCTCTCTCTGTCTCTTTCTCTCTCACTCTCATTGTCTCTCTATCTCTCTCTCTGTCTCTTTCTCTCCCTCTCTTTCTGTCTCTTTCTCTCCCTTTCTCTCTGTCTCTTTCTCTCTCACTCTCTTTGTCTCTCTATCTCTCTCTCTCTGTCTCTCTCTCCCTCGTTATCTCTCACTATCTCTCGCCCCCTCGCTCCACTTTCTGTATTTCTGTAGCAAATTTGAAGGAATGTTATACATTTCAGCGCTAAATGTACAGACGAAACAAGTAAGGCTTTAAACATTCGTCAGGAAAAAAAATTAAAAACGTATAAGACACTTTTATAAGTAGGCACAGGACTGACTAACTATAAAAAAGCAATGATTACATTTAAACAATATACAATGTATATGATGAGAACAATAAAGAAAAGATATAAAGATAAAATGTTTGTGTAGGAAAAAATAAAATGTACCCAGAAATCTAGATATCAATCTATTGAAAGGACTTCCACTAAGAAAGGGGGAGGGGGTTACAAGTGGAAATGGGTTGTTGGAATCACGAAAACTTGTAGCAGAATTACATAATGAAAGAGTATTCCGTGTTAACCCGCATAGAGATTTTCGTTTGATTGCTTGATTCTTAGTTTGGTTAATTTAGTGAGTGATAAAAGACTTTTCAGCGGGTAAAACGATCGCTGATTGTCGTTATCAAGACGGTTTGATCCACTCGGCTGGTGTCTTCGCCTTGTTGTTTACAAAATACTGCTGTAGATACCAAAGAACACTTATCGTTATGAATTCACAAATATAAATTCTATTTAGTCTCTTGGTATCTTATGCTCCCTAATTCGTAGAAACCACCATATCTTCTAAGGTGTAAGGTAGAAACCACCATGTCTTCTTTCTAGGGTGTAAGGTAGAAACCACCATTTCTTCTATCTAGGCTGTAAGGTAGAAACCACCATATCTTCCATCTAGGGTGTAAAGTAAAAACCACCATGTCTCCTATCTAGGGTGTAAAATAGAAACCACCATTTCTTCTATCT
>BMAT01002329.1:3336-14694 GCA_019649035.1 Elysia marginata | reverse complement strand
AGCCTGACTGAAGCGGCCATTTTCTAGTGGACCTATTAGTTGTGAGGCAACCCGTTTAAATCGGTCACAAGTCGCACTGACTAATTTTAAACTAAAGCCTTTTAAAAATCATCAAGAATCTATTACAAAATGAAAACATATTTTTACGTTGAGATGTAGAACAACTAGGGCCATGACTTTCTAAAGCTTCTTAAGTGCCATTAAACACACTTAAAGAATTTTGGTTTTTTACTTTAAGTCCAATTTCTGACTTGTGCTAAATATACTCAAGTGACGTCACATTTCATGTATGATTTTCCAGCGATGTATATTTTTTATTTGTTACACTTATATAGCTCTTTTTGTGGCAACTTCAAAGCGCTTTACATAAAAATACAACATATAATAAACATTATCTAAAAACAATATATTTATGTATATGCAAAAGCACAGTGATATTTCTAGATATAACATAGTCATAGAAAGTAATTTTGTTGCCTTCAAGCATAGGTAAATGTAGACATAAAATTTCATTATATTTATAATGATTGTGATATTGAAAAATAAAAAGTGTACATGGATGAAAGAAAAAAAAATTAAAGGTTAAAAGGTGTACATAAATGATGTGTGAGACAATAAAAAATTTGTTTTTACACATTACACAAAAGTGCAAGAAATTTTTATAAGCAATAAAATTGATTATAATTAATGCATATCTCACAGAATTAAGATGGCAGTAAATATTTCTGGAAAAGAAACGTCTTCAAATTTTTCTTAAAAATTGAGACGCTGCGTGCCGCCCTAAGGGACAATGGAAGTGAGTTCCAGAGAGTTGGGCCGAATTTGGAGAAAGATCTGTCTCCGTAACGCTTCAGTTTAGTTCTGGGTACCTGAAGGAGACTTGTTTCTGATGATCTTAATGACCGAGTGGGGGCATGGGACCTCAATAACTCACTGACATTATCCGGCGATCTTGAATTTAAGCCGTTGAAGCATAGGAGGGCGATTTTGTAATCAACCCTTGCTCTTATGGGTAGCCAGTGTAGGCGGATAAGCATTTCTGTACTATCAATTTTTTCAAAGTAGTTCATACCCAGAACCAATTTTGCTGCGTTATTTTGGACTCTCTGAAGCTTCTTAATAAGACTGTCTGGAAGGCCGGTAAGGAGCGAGTTACAATAATCCAATCTTGATAAAATCAAAGTTGTTACTATAGATTTGATTGAATCATCATCTAGGTATTTTTTTCATTTTGGATATATTCCTAAGGACATATGATGTTCTTTTAACAATACTATTAACTTGCTTTTCCATATTCGTTTGACTGTCTAAAAAGACACCGAGATTTTTTGCTGTTGAACAGGGTATAATTCTAGCATTTCCAAAACAGATGGGGGCGTTAACAATCGATTTTAACCTTTGTTGGCTTCCACAGTACATTACTACAGTTTTTTCACTGTTCAACTTTAGTTTGTTAGCCATCATTTACGCCTCCACTGATTCGCAGCTATCCTGGATACTTTTACATAGCTCGCCAATCCTCTTTGGAGCACCAGACGCATAGAGCTGAGTGTCATCAGCGTACATGTGGTACCCCACAGAGTATGGCTTTATTGTTTCAGCGATGGATAATGTATAGAGTGTGTAAAGAACAGGGCCGAGCACTGAGCCTTGTGGTACACCGTATTTTAGTGGAATATTATCTGATGTATGTTCGTCGATTTTTACCGATTGCGTCCTACCCGGGAGATAGGATTTGAACCATGCCAATACATTTCCACCTAGACCGATGTTAGTTGACAAGCGTTCAAACAGAATGGCGTGATCAATCGTATCGAACGCCGCCGAAAGATCTAGGAGTGTTAGCACTGTAATATTGCCATCGTCACATGATAACAGGATATCATTGACTATTCTTAGCAAGGCGGTTTCGGTGCTGTGCCAATTTCTGTAGGCGGATTGAAACTTTTCAATTAAATTGTTACGCTTCAAGTGATCTTTCAATTGATTAAGAACAATTTTTTCAAGTACTTTAGACATAAATGATAAATTGGACACAGGGCGATAGTTATTTAAGTCCCCAGGATCTAAATCTGGTTTCTTAATAAGAGGAATGACAATGGCCTTTTTGAATGAATCTGGAACGACACCTGTGCTGAGGGACTGGTTAAAAATATTTGTTATTTCAGGAAGGGTAGAATCTAAACACGTCTTAAGAAGCTTGGTGGGAATTGGATCTAGAGAACAAGTCTTTGAGGGTGAGGCTGTCAGAATGTTTTTCACTTCTTGCTCAGTAATTTCCTCAAAGTTTATAAATATATCACCTGAGAATTTAGGTACACTTTCAGCTGTCTCTGTACTTGGATCCTCGGCATCATGGTCTAGTTCTTGTCTTAACTTTGAGATTTTGTCTGAGAAATAGCGGGCAAACCTATCAGGTAGTTCTTTCTTTGGTACGCCTTTAGGTAGCACAAGGGATGGCAGTTTGCCACACACTTCATTAACTACACTGTAAAGACCTTTTGATGTACTAGAATTTTTAATCCGACTAGCAAAATGGGACTTCTTTTCCTTTGTTATGGTTGATTTAACTAAGTCCATCGCTTGTTTGTAAGCTTGTCGGTCACTTGCGGTTCTAGACTTGTGCCATTTTCGCTCTGCTGTTCTCCGGCGGCGTTGAGCCTCTCGAACTGTTTCCGTAATCCAAGGGGTAGGCTGTCGGTCTGTAATTTCACGCGTCTTCAATGGGGCGTGATTCTCCAGGTTGCGTCGAAGAATATCTTCAAGCATATCAGCTCGACCTTCACCTTGGGCTGACTGGTTGGCCTCGAGATGTACTCTTATATCTGCGTTTAATGCCTCTACATTGATAGAGCGAGTGTTTCTGTTTGTGGCGATTTTCTTTTTCCTTTGCTCCAAATGCAACGCCACTCTGAAATTGATGACGTAATGGTCGGAGAGACAAAGGTCATCGACTGAAACAGCGAAGGTCTCTGAAGCCACCACCCAATCAAGAATATGTCCTTTACAATGAGTTGCCGTTGTTACGAGGTTTGCAAGGTCATTGTTATGCAGTAATGTTTTAACGCTCTTGCTATAAGTGTCAGTGAGAGAGTCAAAATGGATATTAAAGTCTCCCAGTATTATTGCACGATCAAGTACTGCTGAGTGATGTTCAATAAGGCACTCTAGGTCTTCTATGAATTGTCTGTGGGATGGGTTAGTTGCTGATGGTGGTGGGTGGTACAGACAGATGAAAATCTTATTCATGGTGGTCAGTTTTGTGCACTCAAACGATGAAAATGATGTAATGTTTTCGGCTTTGAAATTTAAGTTTTTATTTATGACGACACATATCCCTCCACCAGGTCGGTTTTTTCTTGGATGAGAGATGATTGTATGTGTTGTCGGTGTTAGCTCGTACAGGGTGACATCATCACCATTTTCTGCAAGCCAAGTTTCTGTAACAAAGACAATGTCAGATTTCTTGTCTGTGATCATATTATTTATTGTCACAGTCTTATTGCTTACTGATTGAGCATTCAGATAGGTCACTTTACAACTCGCATATTCAGAGCACTGATTGTGGTGGCTCTTGTCGCTTCTCTGTGGTGTATCAGGCGAAGGATATAGATCAGTTTGATCTGCGAGCTGTGACCTTCTCACTTCAGTTAAAGTTGGTGGTAGTCTCTGTGTGTGATGTCTTTTAGGTCGGAGGCCAACCAAAGTTTCAATTTGGTGTTGTTTACGACGACCGCCACGCTTTCTGTGGTCTGTTTGTTTACACTTGAGGTAATCCCTGTTATAGTCAACATAAACATGTAATGACTGAAGGCATAATGCTAACACAGTAAATGTAACGAGTAAATTTAAAACTGTTTTGAAAAGACTAAGACTTCGTTGGTTGTTAGAATAGTTGACATCAGAAAGATTTACCATTATGGCGATCACAGTCTTAGTTGAACCAGTAAAACATTTTCTGAAAAATGTCCTTGTATATGAAAATCCAAGTGTATACAAATGATGACTGCATGAAGATGTTCGTTTAAGTACTTGAAAATAAATTGAATTTTAAAAGAATGACTTCAAACCCGAGAACTAAACATTTCTACAGAAATTGTGTTTCTAAGAATAAGCACCACACTTGACATGGGCAGAGGAATGTGTAACGGTTATGAGGATTTTCTGGGTTAAAAAAAAATATTAATATCTTTCAGTTGGCAGAAGAAAGGAGAGACACAAAGCATAATGATCATGATAACTTTCATCTTTACCTCCCTTTATCTGGAACAAACCACCCAAGACTAAGACAAATGTCATCTCTAAAACAGTTTTTAAAAAGGCTTGAGAAAAATTTTTTTAATGTATAGCATTTTTATCTCAATGGTTGTATTTTTAAGTTCTTGCTGTTTCTAGAAACTTCTAACACTTTAATTGAATGTTTAATAGGGAAGAAAATAGAAGAGAGGAGAAGACAGAGAGTGAGAGAAAGAGAGAGACAGAGACAGAGAGACAGACATACAGAGAGAGACAGACAGAGAGAGAGACAGAGAGGGAGACAGAGACAGACAGAGAGACACAGAGAGAGAGACAGACAGACAGACAGAGACAGAGAGACAGACAGAGACAGAGACAGACAGAGACAGACAGAGAGACAGACAGAGACAGAGAGACAGACAGACAGACAGAGAGAGAACATAAAAAGTAAATAGATAACCAAAGCCATGGTTGCATTTAAGCATGTATGCTAATAGTTTACGCTTTATATTTTTGTTTAATTAACTAAATTCAGTGTTGTTTTTAGCCATGAAAATATGCATGTCAAAATGTTAAGATTACGTTGACAGTTACGGCTTTTAGGTTCCATGGTTTCTCAATGGGGTGTATTAAATAATTATTTTTACCTTTAACAGTGTTTCTTAAACCAATCGACAAAGCTTGAGTGCTAAAAAGGTTTGTCTTGGGAAATTTTACCAAACCTTGGCATAAAAGTGAAAGAACTGTGTTGTCTGTTTTTTTGTAATTTCTCTTTGCTCTTTAGAGGAGGTGTCAAATGCAGCAGGGCAAATTTGCGGAATTTCAACTCAGGTTTCCTTTCGGCATACAGCAAACAAAGGAGATGGTGATCTCTACTTTTCTATTCTATAGGTTTTATAAATGAAAAAAAAAACTTATGAAAATGAAAATACCTTTAGCTGTCTTCATTCATTACAATGGAATCTACTGAACCTTTCAAAAGGAAGATCTTCTATAAAGTTAGCTCTGTTTGGCAACTTCATCTTGTTTTTGCTTTTTTGTTATGGTTAAAGTCACCGCCTGATTATATTCTGCCGCTTCGAGGAAAAACATCGTAAGTGCAGAAATGGCAAAATCGGGTATTTTGTATCAGCTCAGTAAAGTAAGTGAAAAGAGGCGTATCTTTTTGCTTAAGTTAGGGGCATGATTGTGAAAGTTTCTAGCCTGAGCCATTCTTTCGTCAAGAAAATTCTGAATTGATCGTAAAAACAAAGTTTGAGTAAGTTTTTGTTGGTTTTTTTTTGTGGCTAAAACAAAAAAAAATTCTCTTTTGAACACATCATAGTCTTCTTTTAAACGGCAGCATTGCCGGGGAAATATTGCACAAAGTTGTCACTGGAGATACTGCGCTTTGGTTTTGCCGGGCAGAACAGTCAGCATGTTTTTTACGTCCCGAAATGTAATTGTATCCATGATATACCACCGCAGTTCTAAAACTGCTTTAGTTCTTGCATCCATGATGTACCGCCACAGTTCTAAAACTGCTTTAGTTCTTGCATCCATGACATACCGCCACAATTCTAAAACTGCTTTAGTTCTTGCATCCATGACATACCGCCACAGTTCTAAAACTGCTTTAGTTCTTGCTTCCATGATATTCCGACACAGTTCTAAAACTGCTTTAGTTCTTGCATCTATGATATATACCACAGTTCTAAAACTGCTTTAGTTCTTGCATCTATGATATACCGCCACAGTTCTAAAACTGCTTTAGCTCTTGCATCCATTATATACCGCCATACTTCTAAAACTGCTTTAGTTCGTGCATCCATGATATACCGCCACAGTTCTAAAACTGCTTTAGTTCTTGCATCCATGATATACCACCACAGTTCTAAAAGTGCATGCTTTAGTTCTGACCATTTTACCATGGAATCTTTTAAACCGGAATTCTACGCTATTATTTACGTTCGAATAGACTTTGTTTCGATAGAGTAAATTTGGCATACAAATCAGCTTTGGTTCAAATCAGTATTTTGGCTCATTGTATTACTGTTTCTAGGGATGTTTAATGAACACCAAGAAACCTTGAATTGAACATTTATAAGTAAACTTGCCTTGCAGGTAACAAAAAACACAGAGGAGTATAGAAACAGACAGCGTGTGTTGAAAACCTGGGTTTAGGTTTTGATGGAGTTGATATAGACCGCATGTGTTTATAGCTGTGTTTTTAACATTTGATTCGATAAACAAAGAAAAGATAAAGGAGAAATACTTAGGGCATAATGGTCAGGTTCAAGCCTGCGCGAACGCCTTTTTCATGCTTACGCTGTAAATGTTTGAAAAGCCAGCGCAAACATTATTGTTTTTTTTTTTGCAATGCCTATTTAGTGTTTAGCCTCTACTTGATAAAGTCCTTGTGCGCTACGCTAACTTTTTATGTTGAGCCTCTATTTGATGAAGTCAGCGGAAACGTTGTTTTTTTAAGTTTGTTTTGTTTGCCAGATCCCCCGGACAAGCCAGTGATTACATTTACCCCTAACAAGCAGCCGAACATTTTGTTCATTGGAAAGACGCTTGTGGCTGAATGTCAAGCGACTCTCGAGATCAGGGCCAAGATTACATGGGCGATCGTTGTAGACAAAGTCCTGACCGTGCTTAGCAGCATCGATCCGGGTGTTCGAGTAAAAAGTATGTCCGATCTAAGACTCTTGAAATGAACAAGAGTTGTACAACCCACTAAAAGTTTGTGACAGGTTTGGGTTTCATGATGTCCTTTGGAGGGAACATAATGTTGAAAAATGATTACTTGCCTTGGGTCTTTCAAAATACACGCATTAACATTATTGGTTAAGACAATTTTGTAATTTCTACAATTTTTAGCCCTTCACTTCATTTTTCTTTCATGCTATTTTACGCCTTATATACAGTTTTTTTCTTTTTTAAAAAAAAATAAACAAACAATTTCCAACTCGAAAGTGTTTTAGAAAACAAGTATTTTTAAGATTTTCAAAACCCAGTGTCGTCACTGCAGTAAGACTAAGGTGAGTCAACTTGATGATCTAATCATTCAGCGGTTTCATTGACTCCTTATAACTGGTTTTTCTCAGTATTTTTAATTTTAAGTTCTCATTACTTGCTCTCGGTGAAACTCGTCTTTTAAAAACAAATTCTGACTTTAAACACATTGAAAATCACCTTATCCTCTCAGCTATTGATTGTTCTTGCTGTACTTCATTTCTTTTTTATTCCACCCAACATATACATCAATTCATTCTTGCATGCACAAGTCATTCTAATTGGTGTCTTGTGGTTGTTTTTACTTTTTAGCGCAATTGATTTATAGGAACATGCGTGTCTCCTCCACATTTTATGGAATAACTTAGTTTACATTGAGTCCTTCTAATGATTTCTCAATTGTTATTTGTGTGAATTTCTTACTTTTAAAAGAAATATAGAGGGCTTTATATATGTTTTTTTTTGGTAGTACGAGGTTTGTTCGAAAAGTAATGGTTGTGAAAAATTATAACTTCTGAAACAATCAACGTTTTCTCTAAACTGTGTACAAAAGCATATTTTACTCACTATCTCTCCACTAAGTCTCAGCATTGTTATTGATTGTCCCAAATCAAGGTGTAGAACAACTGAGAAGTGGATAAAGGCAAAGGTTAGAGAAGTTGCTAGATTTTTGCACTCAAACGAAACACGATGGTATCGTCCAGAAACAATTTCCACATAGAGTAAGAATGCTATGGGTAAGAACACATATATGTATATCACTGGTGTAGTTCTTCTAAAGAAGGCCGCAATAATCATGCACTCGAAAAACATTGCACTGTACCTGTGCTGAAGACATTGATTGCTTTGAGTCGCTGATTAAGATGGATAATAATCATGAATATGAGGGAAACAGTCGTTAGAAATTTCAACAAGCACCCTACACGATATTCTGCATCCTAACTATGGAAATCAAAGGGCTTCAGCGTGATGCTTCCCAAACAGATAACAGGCGATCACCAATTGCAAGGATTATTTCTCTCTGAACTCATGAGATGACATGAACAAACTGGAAGGATCCCGTGTTTGGGCCTAGGAGAGACTTTGAGAAACATGACATTAGTTTTCTTTCCATCATAAAGTTTTGATCTCGCTCAGTGTGAGTATAATCTCTTCGGCCCCTCCATGGCCAACTTGGAAGCCATAAGTTTGACAGAGGAGAATCCCTCATGGATGAAGAAAACGACTGGGTGGCTAAGTTTGACTGACCTTTCTTCTAGAAGGACATAGATTCATTAACAACACTGTTGGCAAAACATACCAATTGTGAAGACCACTACAAAAGTAGACGAAGGGTGTGAGGAACTTCGGTGCAATTTAAAATGTTTTTTTTTTCATAATGACATATCAAGTTATAACGGTTTTTGCATTCAGTGTCCAAATGAACTTCGAGTGATGTGTGCGGACGCTTTAGACTGCGAAATTCGTTCGCTGATACAGCATTTAGGGGGATCCGCGGTAAGCCACGATTCTCTGTCGTTATTAAGTTTTCGGGAAATTAAGAATATGAAAGAATCCTAATTGCAAAACTAAACTTTATGCCATGTTTCTGTGTTGTTGTTACCAACTTGTTACTCAGTTCTGCCGCAGCCGGATGGTTTGTGGTTGTCCCAGCTATTTCTGGAGACAAAAGACAAGCCTTTGCCCAGAAAAGATATCCAACTGCTTTGTTTCACCCGGGACTCAAATGCCGCCTCGTGTGAAAAAGATAACTACTGGTGTCAGAATACCACCATCAAAATCAGGGGTGAGTGTATTAGTGAAATGTTAAGTTCAATCTGGCCTGGCATCATCTGCATGTGACCTTTCAACTCCTGATTTTTACCACCTAAATGCCTCAGCAGGTTACCAGATCTTTGCACAAGTTTTGCTCCACCGCTGCCTGTTTTGAGTGATTGTTTTCACATTGTCCAATTCTTTCTTGCATTTTCTCTACAGCCTGCTTTTTTCGTAAACAAGATAAGATGATATTGTTTTTGGTTATTTGCATTTCTAGTGTCGCCAGCAAACTTTCAAAATATGCCCAAACATTGGTCTATTAGGAATCAGGTTCTTACAAGAATAGCGGAACTTTGCTGGTGTTATCTCAGTGAGAGTCAATTATGAATGCTAGCACTTGCCTATTACTGTTCTGCTGTATGTTTTTGAAAAACAAAGTAAGGTTATTTAAAGATTAATGATATCAAGTTTTACACATATACTTTTTTAAAATGTACGTAACTTACATTTAGAGCTTGGTGTAGAAGATAGCTCGACATAGAGTCTGTATTAGGCCTATATCCAACTTTTTTGGGCGCTATTTAATTCCATTTTAGGCTCTGCGTCTCATGTTTTCATCTACCTCTGGGGATTAGGGCACAAGCTCTGCATGTCAAGTTTTCTTCTGCTTCTGAGCATTAGGACATAAGCTCTGCGTGTCAAGTTTTCTTGTGTTTCTGAGTATTAGGGCACAAACTGTGCGTGTCAAGTTTTCTTGTGTTTCTGGGCATTAGGGCACAAGCTCTGCGTATTAAGTTTTCTTCTACTTCTGAGCATTAGGGCACAAGCTCTGCGTGTCAAGTTTTCTTCTGCTTCTGAGCATAAGGGCACAAACTGTGCGTGTCAAGTTTTCTTGTGTTTCTGAGCATTAGGGCACAAGCTCTGCGTGTCATGTTTTCTTCTGCTTCTGAGCATTAGGGCACAAGCCCTGCGTGTCAAGTTTTCTTTTACTTCTAAGCATTAGGGCACAACCTCTGCGTGTCAACTTTCTTCTGCTTCTGAGCATTAGGGCACAAGCTCTGCGTATCAAGTTTTCTTGTGTTTCTGAGCATTAGGGAATAAGCTCTGCGTGTCAAGTTTTTTCTGCTTCTGAGCATTAGGACACAAGCTCTGTGTGTCAAGTTTTCTTGTGTTTCTGAGCATTAAGGCACAAGATCTGCGTGTCAAGTTTTCTTGTGTTTCTGAGCATTAGGGCACAAGCTCTGCGTATCAAGTTTTCTTGTGCTTCTGAGCATTAGGACACAAGCTCTGCGTATCAAGTTTTCTTGTGTTTCTGAGCATTAGGGCACAAGCTCTGCGTGTCAAGTTTTCTCGTGTTTCTGAGCATTAGGGCACAAGCTTTGCGTGTCAAGTTCTTTTCTGCTTCTGAGCATTAGGGCACCAACTCTGCGTGTCAAGTTTTCTTGTATTTCTGAGCATTAGGGCACAAGCTCTGCGTGTCAAGTTTTTTTCTGCTTCTGAGCATTAGGGCACAAGCTCTGCGCGTCAAGTTTTCTTGTGTTTCTGAGCATTAGGGCACCAACTCTGCGTGTCAAGTTTTTTTATGCTTCTGAGCATTAGGGCACAAGCTCTGCGGATCAAGTTTTTTGCTTCGGAGGATGACTACACAAGCTCTGCGTGTCAAGTTTTCTTGTGTTTCTGAGCATTAGGGCACAAGCTCTGCGTGTCAAGTTTTTTTCAACTTCTGAGTATTAGGGCACAAACTCTGCGTGTCAAGTTTTCTTGTGTTTCTGAGCATTAGGACACAAGCTCTGCGTGTCAAGTGTTCTGCTTCTTAGGATTAGGACACAAGCTCTGCTTGTCAAATTTTTTTCTGCTTCTGAGCATTTGGGCACAAGCTCTGCGTGTCAAGTTTTCTGCTTCTGAGCGTTAGGACACAAGCCCTGTGTGTCAAGTTTTCTTGTGTTTCTGAGCATAAGGACACAAACGCTGCGTTGCAATTTTTAAAAAATTTTGAAGGTTATTTTCCCCTAATGCTATGTTTAAATGAAATAGGATTACTTGCTGCATTTTGAAACACAAACTATTACAATTTAGGGGGTATATTGGAATTGAGATTAAATTTATTTATAGTTTTCTATTGGTTTTTCATTTCCACGTGTTAAATTCTTTAAAAAGAACTTATATTAAAAACACCCTTATATCTAAGATAAGACTACAATAAACACTACAGTATTTTAGCGTGTTGTCTTAAAAAAAAAAGAATCTACAATATTGTTCAACCTCAAATCTCCTTCCCCACAGAAAGCCATTTCGCTGAATAACATTTTTACAATGATTGACTTTTCTAGATAACTAACGTTTAAACGTTCGTATATATATATATAT